>JAJOOE010001595.1:0-27208 GCA_036250405.1 Solanum raphanifolium
AATCGAGCAAACTCGGTGGCGTTGGAAAGATCATTCCAAGGGCTTTCCAAACATAACTAGAACTACTCCTGGATCATCCTGATCTAGGAGTTATGACTGCTCAAAGTTGGCCAAAAACTCACTGATTTCCCACACTTGACCAAATTTCCAGATTCTGAATTTTTCCAAAAGTGACTACTTCCAATTTCAAGCTTCTTCTTATTCATTTTAAATTGTTGGAGTTACACAGTTAAAATGAAATTACATATATACCCCTCATAGAACCTCATTATAAAGTCAACACAAAGTCATAGGCTCTTGCTTAACCTATCATTTTTTTCCGAGTCGTTACATTCACCCATAGGTTTGCCCTTATTTTCCAATCATCACTTTTTTAGCTCACTCAAGATCAAAAGGTCATTTCAAAGCTTATAACGGTGCTGAGTGTAAAGGTATGGTCATTTAGGCTCAGTGGTATGAACAACACTTTCTTTCCTTTTATTCAACATTTTAACCCATGCTCAAAAGTCACCCCATTATTCACTTCTCATGGAATCCCGTACACCCCATTTCTTTTACACTTTCATAAATTTATTCCATAACTTATTCATTCTTCTTTTCTTTTTCTCTTTCTCTTCTTTTTTTTGTATGGAGGGGTTCCATCTTTCTCAAAACCATGGGTCAAGGGGGACTTCTTTGCACTTCTTGAATTACCTTCTCTTTTCACCATACCCCCAACGTAGACTTTTGGCCTAAGTTGGCTATTCAAACAAACCACAATTCATGAGGATTACGGGTGAAGGGATAAAGAGAGGTCTCAATTGCTCAAGTTTCACCAAGAAAAAGGGTAAGGCTCAAAGGGTGTTCAAGCAAAGTTCACATACTCACAAGGTAGGCCACAAAAGAGGTATAATGTCAAATTGTTTCACTCTTTAAAATTGTTGCCTAAGATCATTTCAAGAGGTTGCATCACTTCGTCAACTAGACCAACAGGGAAAATTGTAGGTGTCATCACACATGGTTCACGGTAAGCTCATCACACAAAGCATTGGCACCAATATCAAACAAGACTACCCCTTCGCTAGTGTGCAATGTTTATCACACGAGACTCAATTCGATTATTGGTTAGTCACAACGAGATGCAAAAAGTTCACATATTGTCTACGCAACTTCATATGGCCTCATCATAGCCGCACATCATGTTTGTTCGATTAAGAGCACTATTTAAGTCATCTGTATTGTTCATGACCGACACTCAAGTTTGCACAAGAACAACCACAATTAAACACAATCAATAGGTGGCAAATTTTTTGTAGAAGGGTCCAAAAACCATTTGCAATTAAAACCAGGAGCCTTGCTCAAATATCCACAACACAGTGCCAAAACACAATAGATAGCACAAAATCCAATATATACAAAAAATATCATCAACACAAGAGGTAGGTATCGAAATACCTCACCCCATCACAAACAAAAAAGTAATTTGTCCTCAAATGCAATAAAACATCGAAAATTGAATAAAAATGACAAATAATTAGGTAAGGAAAAATCCTGTCTATACAGTCTCTCCATCTGTCGGAGCATCAATGCCCGGCACGACACTCTGATCTCGGGCATGAGTGACCAGAGTCACATCAGTGGTACTAACACTACTAGGGTGAGCCATGGGTGTGTCTTCCAAAGAGATATGCTCATCTAACTCTATCATGGCCTCCTTAATCTTTGTAAGGCCCTCATAAGAAGCCTCCTCATCAACACCCAGCTGTTCCTCATCAGTTTCAGCCTCAGAATCAGCAACAACTACCTCCTTAGTTCGAACCTCATCTCCGGTGGTAGCCGGAGGCATATCAGGGATCTCCATTCTCCCGAAAATCATCGACATGTTGGTGGATTTTAGCTGGTCCATATCTCTCCTCAGCTCAGCTATAACGTCCTTCAGATCTGTCACCTCGTTAGTGACCCATTGGCCTTGCTCACACACCACTATACGTGTTGTAAGGGCATTATTAGTTTCTTTACAGCATAAACAAGGGCCCTCTCGATCATGCTAGGAATGGTGGCCTCAAGTCTGGAGGCACGTCTATTAGCAGAATAGGCTAGTCGCTCCATCCGTAGTAATGCAGCCTGGGTGAGTGGAGGTCGGGCAGTAACAACAACAACAGTACCATATCTAAGAGGCAAAGAAGTAGTGAAGGAACTGGGAGTAACAGAAGGGACATGTACCTGAAGGCCCTGGGGACGGTGTAGGCAAAGGTACCTCTGCAGGTAGTGTCTGAATATCAATAACTGGGGAAGAATCCACCGGGGCTGCCTTCTTCTTCTCAACCTCATCTTTCAAGTACTCCGCCTCAATCCTTCGGATGTCGCTAGAAGATGTGGGAATAACTTCCACATCCTTCTTCTCATCTCAAGGTACTCGAGCTCATCTGCATAACTCGGTAATTAACACCGGGAAAGGTAGAGATGTTTGGCGTTGCTTGGCCCTCATAAGAATCACTAGTGCAATGATCATCCCCAAGTTTAGCCTCGTCCCATCAATGATGCAACCAAGACAGACTACTTTAACGTGGCGGAGAATTAAATCGTTCTGGGATAGCATAATGGTACTGCTGATGAAGCCAAACCAATATCTCGCTGCTACATTGAGGTCCTTCTTTTCAATGGATGCCCCAACCTCGAGCCACTTAGGAGTACCGTCAAATATCATATGAGCCAACCACTTTTTCATATTTTCCAATGTTTTTGTCCCGATCTTGTATTGGCAGTCATCCTCAAGTCTCGTTGAACATTCTAGGACTGCATTGATAGAAGTACTATCACACTGCATTTTCCTGCCCCTGACAACCACATAGTCTACCAGCTTGAATTTGCCGGCCGTCCTCTTCCCTTGTGGCACTAACGCTCCATAAGTAATGTAGAACTCCCGAACCCAATTTGGAACATAAGGACCATGGGGTTTAGTGAAAAACTAGAACTTGTGGGACCTCAAGCAACTCATGATCTCCGGATATCTGTCAATGAATCCATCAGTAGACAACCTCTTTTCCTTCATGGTCCTCAATCCCTAAATCTTTAGTCTATTATAGACCGAGGAGGAGGACCATGTGCAATTGGTGCAGGAACCACAACCTGTGCTGGAGCTGGATAAAGAGTAGTGGCCTGGGGGGTCCTGATCCTAGACGGATCATTCAACCTCTTGGATCGCAGCTTCGTTCTCTGGGCTGCTTGTAGCTCATCTTCAGGCTCAGAAGTTGCAGCATGATGCTCCTGATGCTCACCCTCACTCTCAGAAGTGCTGAGGTGAGTGACATAGATTTCGTCACCGTTAGAGCTGACCTTCGCTGACGCAGGAGCAAGTACCTTGCCCTTTCCTTTGCCCTTCCCTCCTGCGGTGGGAAATTTGGTAGTCGTTGCCTTACATGCAGTTGCATCCTCGTTGATTGTGATTCACTTAGCCTTTTTGCAGGGTGGCATATTTCTTTCAGCCACTTTTGGTCTAGCCATATCTGCACACACATCGTAGGAAGTGAGAAAAAGTTCAAGCAAATTTGCGGAAAAATAGTTGCAGACAAACTCACCAAACCGATCGGTGAGTCACCGAATCACTTTGGCGAGCCAGATCGGGCTCGCTGAAAGGATTGGCTAAAATATTCTCAGAAAAATTGGCATGTTGGCGATGGGAGGGACCTTTCGGTGAATCATCGACAACATTCGTTGAGCAAAGAAAAGCCCACCAAAAGTTACAGTGTATTTTAGGGGTTAGCGGTGTAGAAAGGGAGATCAAAGAAGACTTTTGGTGAGTCACTGACTGAACTCGGCAAACTCAGGCTTCTCGCTGAAAGTTACAGAACTAAAACTCAAGATTAACATGAAATTAAAGGCGATTAAGGGGGATTCGGCGAACTGCCGAGTGGTTCGGCAAGCTCGACCCAACTCGCCAAACTGCCCAACGTGCCTACTTTCTACCCGAACTTTCAAAATCTACCCCGCAGCCCCCGAAAACAAAGTCAAAACATACACTAACTCATTAGACTCAGATCCATAAGACCCATTCCCCTGGGGTACTCAGACTTCTCCCGGTTTGGCCAAAATCAGCCATTTGACGACTTATGCCCTTAGGAATGACGTCAAATGCTCCATCATCGAGCAAAATATGTCATTTAGCACAATTCAGGGTTACTAAGACTTCACCCAACTAGACCCAACAACAATTAACCACAACCCAACAAAAATTCGATTAATTTTAAGGCACAAAACTTGGGAAATCAACAATATAGGCAATTTAGGCATGATATTCAAATTAAAACAGGTACACACGCACACATTTACGATTTACAGAGGCCCATTACACATCAGTAAGATAAAAACAATTGCAAATGAATAAATACAAGTTCGGGGTTTGGAAAACCAACCTTGTATGCCAAGTATATACTTTGAAAAGATAGACGGCAAAGAAATCCAACTACGAACATACAATTGATGACTAAGAAGTAGTAAAAACATAAAAATATGGGAAAATATAGTGTGGGTGTGATTTTGGGAAGTTATAAAGTGAGGGAATGTGAAAGAGTTTGAAAGTTTAAACCTTTGGCCTTTAAAACCGTCCAGTTAGTTCTCGTCCTTTCGGCGACATTAATTTTGCTTGCCGACCCACTTGGTGACACGCCGAGTGGGCACTTACCTCACCGAGCTTTACAGGACCGCCAATTAATCTGGAGATCCAAATGGCGAAAAAAGTCGCGATCGCCGACCTGTTCGGCGACACACCATTTCTGGTTTTGTCGAGTTTTACAGACTGCAACATTAGAATTTCTTAAGTCCAACGGTGGTCTAAGTCGGGCTTGCCGACCTCTTGGATGAGTCGCCGGCTGGACATTTAGATCGCCAACCTGCACTGTTTCAAACACATTTTACACTTCAACCTACAAAATCAACACACGATTATTTCAAAAACAAAATGAAAGCAGTAAAATTTGGGTTGCCTCCCAAGAATCGCCTTATTTAATGTCGTGGCAAGACGCAATTCCCCACTCAATTTTGATTCGTGGGGTAGAGAAGAGACAACACATGACCCATTTGGGTCTCCAGTAGCTGAATAGACATGGAATGAGAAGCAGTCATCTGATTCAGCAGTGAGACATTTTCTTTTATCTCATTCAACACTTTGTCGTGTTCTTGGACTTTGTGGAGAATGAGTGAGAGTATCTCTTCTATTTGTCCACCCTCGTATTCCTTGGACTTTCTACTCTCATGAGGGGAAATGTACCAATATTTCTTTTTGTACGGTACCTCCAATTCCATAATCTGATTGGCCACGACATCCAGCTGAGTCAACAGTGTGGCCAAAATCTGGTCCTTCTCATTCTCCTTGTTGGTCTTGGCCATATGATCAATGAGTTGGGCTACTATTGCATAGGGTAGTCGGCTGAGACCACGTGGAGAAATTTGGTCAGCTATTCCTCTGTTCTCCGGACCAAGACCTCTATATATAGAAGCAGTCCAGTAGCATTTTATCTGAGATTCCATGAGTGACTTAAATCTCAGCCACAACTCATGGATTGACTCACCCTCCAATTTCCTGAAACTTAGGATGTTATCCCTAAGAATCATCATTCTTAAAGGAGGGTGGTCCATTGGGTCACCGTTGCTACAAGACATGCTCCTTTCTTCTGTTCTAAACAAGCAACATGTAAACCAAAACTAAAAGTAAGTAGATTCAACTAGAATTAAAAAGAACAAAATTCAACTTAACCAAAGAATCTTAACCAACACCACTCCCCGGCAACGGCGCCATTTTTATTTAATGTTTCAAGGACACTTCATCCAATTCTAAGTGTCAACGATTGCTAGTCAGTATATAACCCAACTAAATGATTTAGGGTCGAATCCCAAAGGGAGTGGTACGTGTTTAAGATTTAATAGGAAAGTACGAATATGATCAAGTCAGTCATAGTAATAGGCATTTACGAATAAAAATATAATTCAAATCAGGGGGTGACACGAATGTCAAATAAGAGGGTTTTGGTTTCAGTTATCAACTACAACAACAACAAATAATACGGAATAACAATAATGAGACGGGTTCTTGGGATGTGATTCGATTATGGGCGAATGTAGACAAATGGTTAATTGCAACTGTTAGGAAATAACTGAATATTAGTGAATAAGCTAGACTATAAAGGAGGTAAACTTTCTCTCGAACAATTTACCCCGAATCAAGTCGATTTCTCTCGAACCTCGACAAGCATGCAATATAAGAACAACCTACGCCTTAGTCCATTCACTCTCTCGAGCTGAATGTGTGGAAAATGGTTTAGGATTCACTCACTCGAGTTGAACCCATGACAACCCAATACCCACAGACCATCAATCAATAATCTTGGTTTTTAAAACCTCTCTCTCGAGCAAGCAGAAAATACAAAGGTAGAACTGCATTTGCAACTATAATTCTTTAAATTATACCACAATTACTGATTGAAATCACTTCTAAACATCATTTAAACTAACAATTAGCAATGCCCATAAACTAAATCAGTCCATAATCACATAATCACACCCCAATAATTGGGGTTTTAGCTAGACATTATAAAAAGATAAAAATTGTTACCAAATTGGGTTTCCATCAACTGGGTAAGATTGATTTCATCTTAACAAAGGTCCAAATTGAGGAAACTCAAAGACCCAATTCTAATTTCTTAAAAGTGAAAAACTTCAATTCTTCAAAGCTAAGGAAAAACTTATCTCAATACTTAGAATTCGATATCTTGAAAGTATGATGTTTACTAATTGAAAAAAGCTCTAAACTAAATGTTCAAAAACGTATTTATAGTCCCCAAAAATATGTTGCGAAGGGCCATTCAGTGCAGTAAGTCGGGCTTGCCGATCAACTCGGCGATCCGCCCTTTGGTCAATTCCATCACCTTTTTGCCTTGGCCTTCAACATCCTCCAGGTATGTAACTTTGGGCGATCTAACATTGCATCGCGAAACCACTCGGCGATCCGCCGACTGCTCCTTTCTCTCGCCAACTTGGTTCTTTCCTTCAAGGCTTGGCACTCTAGAACTTTAGGCAGTAAAATGGCCACTCGGTGACTCACCAAATGGACTTGGCGATCACCAGGATCTTTTTTTTTCCTTCTTTCAGCTTGCTTTGTTCCTTTTTGGAGCGTGGTGTCCTTGCTTTGCTCCTTAATCCATAATCCTGAAAATCAATGATTTTACATCATTTATTGGCACAAAATGAGAATATGAGTACACTAAACCTATACAAATAAAACCCTAAATGAGTCCAAATATTGGACTCATCACCTGCATCATTTCATGAGGCAGATATAGGTGTTCAGGGTCATCAACAAGAGCTTCGTTGATACCACATAGAGTTCGAGTTAACTATGGTGAGCCTCCTTGCTTCCGGAGGATTTCATTTACTTTTAGTTTTTCAGGATGTCGTGGGTCTTGTCCCGACTTCCATCTTTGTCATTTAGAGGCTTCATAGATAGACAATAGTGTTTCAGAAGTCTGTTCATTTATTTTGTTAAATGTTCTAAAGACTTAAGTTGACTATTTTATGGCGAGTTGAATATATTATTTATATTCTGAGTTAATTATTTGAGTTTCAATGAATTTTATTCTGTTTTAAGCTTTTTTATGCTTGAGTTAGTCTTCCGCTTATAGTAAGCCAGGATGAGGGTTTGCTTGGGGACCTGCAATGGTTCTCGAGTGCTGGCAATGTCCAGGGTTTAGACTCGGGTCATGACAAACTTGGTATCAGAGCACAGAGTTCAAGTGTCCTAGGGTGTCTATGATGCAGTGCCAAGTAAGATCTTATTTATGGTTGTGAGGGCCCCACTTCTATAAATGAGGGACTACAAACATTTAAGAAAAGTTTCCTTTCTTTCATACTCTTAATCGTTCAATCGAGCTATGTTATAGTTATTTATTCATGCTCGTGCATTTCTCAGATTCATTCAACTACCTATCATACTAGAGGTGGTTGAAAAGAAAAGTCAATCCCTTATCGATGATTTGATCTTAGCAAAAGTCTTGAGGAAGTCATGAGACTCCTGAGGGGCTTGAGAGAAGCACATGAGTGAGTTAAGTGTTAAGTTTCAGAGGAATGCACTCATGTTCATATGAATCGTGCATGTGAGCTAAAAGCGATTTCTACTCTCTTCTTTAAGTCATGTTTTAGCTGAGATCCTTATGAGAAAGTATGTTTAGAGCTTGGGTAGTATCTTTACCCGAAAAGGTAACCTGAGTTCCGAGATCATGAGCTGTAGTAGTGATAGTGCCCAGAGTTAGAAGAAGGTATGCAGAAATTTAGTAATCTAAGTAAGGGAGATGGTGTTTCGACAAGCTATGTTACTATAGTCATGCATCTAGTAAGTTACTAATGAAGAGTTTTCCCTTATGGGCAGACTAATAAGTGATGAGTTGTGAAGATTACATCATTGGAGGTATAGTGTATTGTAGCTAGGAAGGAGTTTGTGATGAAGCGGCATTGTGTAGGTAATGACCAAATGTATGTGTTGAATAGAAGCACAGAGTATTCATGAAGTGATAGATCTAAACTAGGCTTATGATATGTTTGAGAGGGTTATGATGTTCAGAAGGTTATATAACTGATTAAGTAATGAGGTATAGTATAGTAGGCGAGCAATCATTTTGATATTCAGGTTTAGTAATGAACATTAAGCTTTAATATTAGATGAGTGTCATGATCGAAAGAATGGCAACATGAGGGTGATGATGTCAGTCTTGGGATTTGATCTAGTAGACTTGACATATAGTAGGTGAGGAATTGAGATGTTAGCTGCAATAAATATGAGTGGTACAAGTGAGACACCCTAACCTTTAGATAAGGGCAGTGAAGTATGGCTAAGTCATTAAGAGGTATACCGAGAGGGTATGTAATCAGAAGAGGTTAAGAGAAACACCTTAAAAAGAAGTCTTAGTACCTGCTTATTGAGAGTTCGGTAGTCATGTGATAAACTTCTCCCTAGTGTTAGAGTAAAAGAGGATATAGACCAGTTAGAGATAATGAAATAGGTCCATAACCTTCAAGTGTCAGCTTTAGACACTTGAAATCAAGTCAAATGTTTGAGAGTAAGATAGTAATGAGTTCCAAAGAGTATGGGAGTATCCTTTTGGAAGTCCTTTTAGTAATGGAGTGATGTTAGAAATAGGAGGTTGATGTTCTTATCATGATAGTGATGATGTGATAATTCCACCTAAGGTTATAAATAAGGAGGATGAGTTTTTACTATGAGAAATAGATAAATGAGAGCCTTTAGTTGGTTCCGAAGAAGTTAGTTAGTAGGAGTCCATGGAGTTGTTAGAGTACTAAGCTTGAATGTGGTGTTGTTAAACATTAGGTGGTTCTCGATATGAGCCCAATGTGGTGGTAAAGAGTAATAGTCTTGAGATGAGATTCCCTATAGAGAGGTATAGAACCTGGACCTAAGGATTTGGGTTAATCTTGAATGTAGTAAGAGTAACACATTCTATACCCAGTCCAGTCGTCATTCAAGGATGAATGATCCCAAGAGGGAGATATTGTAATATCCCTGAAAATTTTTGAGTTAATACTCAATCATCCTTTGTTGTAAGTAGGATTTTACCGAGGAATTTAAAATTTCTAAAGTGTTAAGGTCACTAGATGTAGCACCAGTTCGGAAAAGAACTAAGTTGGAAATAGGAAAATTTGAAATTTTGCAAGTTATGAGTTTTGGGTCAACTTCAAACGACCATAACTCTTAGTGCAAGATGATTTAGATGGGCTACAAAATAGCTAATGAAAGGTCTTTGAATTATATTTCCAATGCCACCGAGTTTACTAAGTTTTGAGGTCGGATGAGTGAGATATGCCCTTTTTGAAGTTAGGCTGTCCAATTAAGGAAAGTTACCCAAAAATAGTGAGGGGTATTTTGGTCTTTTCCTTACCCATTGAGATTTAATTCATTTTTAGTAAGGTTTTAACGGTCTAATACTATTAGGTTCAGTTTTATAATCCTAATATACACCTAGGGTTTTAGTTGGGAGTTCAAGAAGAGAAAAGAAGAGAAAAGAGGAGAAAAAAGGAGAAAAGAGGAGAGGATCAAGGCGTTCCTCGAAGTTCTTGCGTTTTGTTGCAGATTTTCACCATGGGTTTGATACCTAAGAGGTATGTAAGTTTCTATACTGTTAGGTTCATTCACCCACATGCCAAACATGATTTTCATATTCGAATTTGACCATAAAGATTGAAAGATTTAAGTTCTTGATAAGTACTCTTGAAGTTTCATTCTAAATCTTGTTTTGTTGAGGTTTTGATGATTTTTTGAGATGAAAGTGAGTGTTTTGAGGGGTGTATTGAGTAGATTAGTGTGTACTTATATTGATAAATAGAATCCAAGTGATTGGAGAAGAAACCGTTTGAATCTAGGCGAACTAGGGTGAGAAAACTAGCAAAGAAAGTCGTTGGGATTTCTTGGCGGTGCCTTGGGTGACGCGCCACCAACAGGCCAGGGGTGGCTGGCACACCACGCCAGTCAGTACACCAAGAATTATTCTCTATAGTTTAGGGGCTGGCACCCCACGCCACTCAGTATGCTAGGGTCACCTGCCCCCACCCGTTCTCCGTCGTTTCATCCATCTAAGTTCTTTTGAAGGGTACCTTTACTCCCCTTTGATTCTGAACACTCCAAGCTACTTCTAAATACCTAGAAATCATTCATAACATGAATCATAACCTTGAATTCATAATTCAAATTCAAGGTAGAGTTAGGATTTAAGTCTTGAGAGTTCTTTCGATCATTTTTAGAAAATCCCTTTGAGTCTTTTTGAGGAGTCTTCTACAATTTAAAATAACTTGTTTCAAGACTCAATCAAGTGAGTATGAGAATGATGAGACGGTATTCATGAGTCTACGTTATCATCAAAAGATCCTTCATATCGTGAACCATAATCTTGAATTCATAATTCACATTAAAGAGAGAGTTAAGAGTAGAGTTCAAGAAAGTCTTTGAGTTCAATTGGGGATCCTTTGAGATCAACTATCGATTTGCTAAGTTTTGAGGAAGTAAGTTGGAGAATGAGAAGAGTCGTATACATGAGTTCCATATTTTTATGTAGACCCTCGAGTCGAGTCATTCATGACTATAAATTTCGCATGAACTGCGTAAACTGAGCATGGATTTCACGTATCAGGACACTTCTTCCAATTCTAAGTGCCAATGATCGTTAGTCAGTAATATAATCTAACTAAATGAGTTGGGTTCGAATCCCACAGGAAGTGGTACGTGGTTAAGAATCAATAGCAAATTACGAATATTCTCAAGTCAATCATAGAAATAGACATTTACGAATACAAACATAATTCAAATTAAGGGGTGATACAAGTGTCAAATAAGGGAGTTTTGGTTTTAACTATCAGCTACAACAACAACAAATAACACGAATTAAAAAGTAATGAGACGGGTTCTTGGGATGTGATTGGAGTATAGGCTAATATAGACAAATGGGTGATTGCAACTGTTAGTAAATAGCTGTAAATCAGTGAATAAGCTAGACTTTAGTTGGGATAAACTTTCTCTCGAACAATTTACCCTGAATCAAGATGGTTTCTCTCGAACACCAACAAACAACAAATAAGAACAGCCTACACTTTAGTCCATTCACTATCTCGAGCTGAATGTGCAGAAAAGGGTTTAGGATTCACTCTCTCGAGCTGAACCCATGACAACCCAATACCCACATACCATCAATTCAGTAATCTTGGTTTTAAAACCTCTCTCTAGAGCAAGCCAAAAACACGAAGGTAGAGTTGCATTTACAACTACAACCCTTTAAATTGAACTATAATTACTAGATGAAATCACTTTTAAACATCATTTAAACTAACAATTAGGAATACCCACAAGGCTCAAAGGGTGTTCAAGCAAGGATCACACACTCACAAGGTTGGCCACAAAACATGTATAATGTTAAATTGTTTCAAACTCTTCAAAGTTTCCTAAGATCATTTCAAGAGATTGCTTCACTTAGTCAACCGGACCAACGGGGCAAATTCTAGGTGTCATCACACATGGTTCACAGTAAGCTCATCACACACAAGACATTAACACCAATGTCAAACAAGACTCCACACTTTTGCTAGTGTGAAATGCTCATCACAAGAGACTCAATTTGATAATTGGCTAGTCACAACGAGATGCAAAAAGTTCACATATTTTCTATGCAACTTCATTTGGCCTCATCATAGGCGCACATTCATTTTTGTTCGATTTTGAGCACTATTAAAGTTATCGGTATTGATCAAGACCGATACACAAATTTGCAAGAAAACACCACATTTACACGCAGTCAAGAAGTGGCACAAAACTTTTTGGAAGGGTCCAAAAAATCATTTACAATTAAAGCAAGGAGCCACAAGCTCAATTATCCACAAAATATAGTATCAAAGAACAATTTATAGCTAAAAAACCCAAATATATAGACAGAACAATAGTCACAAAAGGCGGGCTAGTCTTTAGCAGCTGAACAAATATGGAATGGGAAGCAGTCATCCATTAGGCAACTAAAAGTACGAAGTAAAGAAGGTTTGTTGATCGCCTAATCCATTAGGCGAGTCGCCGAGTGGCTATTACCTAGCCTAAAGTTCCAGTGTGCCAAGCCCTGAAGAAGAAAATCATTTTGATTGAATAAAGCTATCAAAGACACTTCATCCAATTCTAAGCATCAATGATCGTTAGTCAGTATATAACCCAACTAAATGAGTTGGGGTCGAATCCCACAAGGAGTGGTACGTGTTTAAGATTCAATAGCAAAGTACGAATATGCTCAAGTCAATCATAGGAATAGAAATTTACGAATAAAAGCATAATTCAAATTAGGGGTGACACGAATGTCAAATAACAGGGTTTTTTATTGGAATTATCAACTACAACAACAACAAATGATACGAATTAACAAGTATTGAAACGGGGTCTTGGAATGTGATCGGATTATAGGCTTGTATAGACAAACGGGTGATTGCAACTATTAGTAAATAGCTATAAATCACTGAATAAGCTAGACTTTAGTGGGGATAAAATTTCTCTCGAATAATTTACCCCGAATCAAGTTGGTTTCTCTCGAACACAAACAAGCAACAAATAAGAACAACTTATGCTTTAGTCCATTCACTCTCTCGAACTGAATGTATGGAAAAGGATTTAGAATTCACTCTCTCAAGCTGAACCCATGAAAACCCAATACCCACAGACCATCAATTCAGTAATCTTGGTTTTCAAACCTCTCTCTCAAGCAAGCCAAAAATACGAAGGTAGAGTTGCATTTACAACTACAACCCTTTAAATTAAACCACAATTACTGATTGAATCACTTTTAAATAACATTTAAACTAACAATCAGCAATACCCACAAGCTAAATCAACCCATAATCACATAATCACACCCCAAGAATTGGGGTTACCTTTGTAATGTCAGGCTGAAAGGGGGGGATAGCACTAGAGAGTCGGGAACTTTCACTGCAACTGAAGAGGCTCACACCTTCCATCAAACTAACCTATCAACAAAAAGAACCGCTACACATCATAAAAATATAGAAATCGTTACCAAATTGTGTTTCCAATAACTATGTAAGATTAATTTCGTGTTTACAAAGGTCCAAGTTGAAAAATCTCAAAGACCCACTTCCATTCTACATAAGCCGCTGAAGGAGAAAACTCGAAGAGCTTTCCTTCATTCATTACTAAGCCAGGGTCCCAGGTCTCCGAGTCAGCCCGCGCTTTTTCGAAGAATCCTACACTCATGGGCATACGGCCTGACAGGCCTTCCCTTTCCGCCAGAGCTTCATGGGCGTTGCCACTTACAAAATTGGCGTTAGCCTATGCGAATGGACTCATGACATCCATGCACTGAGTCCTCAAATTCTAAAAAATTGAAAACTTCAATTCTTCAAAGCTAAGGAAAATATTGTCTCAAAACTCTGAGTTCTCTCTTCAAAACTGAAATTATTCTATATTATGAAAACTGATACTAAACTACATATTCAAAAATGTATTTATAGTCACCAAAAATATGCTGTGAAGGACCATTCGGTGCAGTAAGTTGGGATCGCCGATCAGCTTAGTGATCCGCCCATTGGTCAGTTCCATCGCCTTTTTGCTTATCTTCAAGTTCTGTAACTTTGGGCAATCTAATCACAGCATCGCGGAATCATTCGGCGACACGCTTACTGCTCCTTTCTCCTACCAACTTGATTTTGTCCTTTAAGGCTTGGCACACTAGAACTTTAGGCGTGGTAATAGCCACTCGGCGACTCGCCCAATGGATTAGGCGATCAACACACCTTCTTTTTTTCATTCTTTCAGCTGCCTTGTTCCTTTTTGTCCGTTAGTGTCTATGCTTTGTTCCTAAATCCAAATACCTGGAAATCAAGAATTTACTTCAGTTATTGGCACAAGATAAGCATTTGAGGACACTAAATCTATCCAAATAAAGCCCTAAATAAGTCCAAATCACGATCAACACCCCCAACTTAAACTTTTGCTTGTCCTCAACTAAAACTCAAGTTCAGCAGTTTAAAAAGGATGTTTCAAACAATGCTACACAAGTCTCAATCATTAATGCACACAAAAAGGACTCAACTTACTCATGTAAGGATCAATTGTGCACTCAACGATTCAAGTTGTGACTCACCATTATCAAAGATTCTCAGGTTCACAATACTTGCATCAAATGCAAGTTCAAACTCAACAAAGGTACTCAAATGCCATCACACAAAGAATGATTCCATATTCACACATGATGGCTCAACAATTAATAGCTTTGGAATCACAATCAACACTCACACTCACAAAGATGAACACAATGCATGATTCCACCTATAGGTTTGCCCTTATTTTCCAATCAACATTTGTGTTAACATACTCAATATCAAAAAGGTCTTTTCAAGGCTTGTAACAGGGCTGAGTGTAAAGGTATGTTCATTTAGGCTCGGTGGCTACTATCTTCATGAAATGTGGTGTGAACAACACTTCTTCCCTTTCCTTCATCATTCTCATTCATGCTCAAAAGTCACCCCATTATTCACTTTCCATGGACTGTTGGACACCCCATTTCTTTTTGCATTTTCACAACTTTATTCACAACTTTTTTTTTATATATATTTTTTCATTATTTTCTTTTTTTTTTTTTTTTTTTTATGGAGGGGTTCCATTTTTCTCAAAACCATGGGTCAAAGGGGACTTCTTTGCACTTCTTGATTTACCTTGTCTCTTCACCACACCCCTAACTTAGGCCTAAGTTGGCCATTCAAACAAACCACAAATCATGAGGATAAAGGGTGAAGGCTTAAAGAAAAGTCACAATTTGCATCAAGTTTCTTCCAAGAAAAAGGTAAGGCTCAAAGGGTGTTCAAGCAAGTATCACACACTTACAAGGTTGGCCACAAAAGAGGTATAATGTTAAATTATTTCACACTCTTCAAAGTTTCCTAAGATCATTTCAAGAGATTGCATCACTTAGTCAACCGGACCAACGGGGCAAGTTCTAGGTGTCATTATACATAGTTCACGGTAAGCTCATCACACACAAGGCATTGACATCAATGTCAAACAAAACTCTACACTTTCGTTAGTATGCAATGCTCATCACAAGAGACTCAATTTGATAATTAGCTAGTCAGAACGAGATGCAAAAAGTTCACAAATAGCCTATGCAACTTCATTTGGCCTCATCCTAGCCGCACAGTCATTTTTGTTCAATTATAAGCACTATTCAAGTCATCGGTATTGATCAAGACTGATACTCAAATTTGCAAGAGAACAACCACATTTAAACACAATCAACAGGTGGCACAAATTTTTCGGAAGGGTCCAAAAATTCATTTATAATTAAAGCAAGGAGCCACAAGCTCAATCATCCACAAAATACAGTATCAAAGCAAAATTTATAGCTCAAAAACCCAAATATATAGACAGAATAATAGTCACAAAAGGTTGGCCTCACCCCACCACAAAGAAAAGTTATTTGTCCTCAAATGCAAGAAATAAAATATCCAAAAGTCAATATAAATAAGACAGAGAGGAGGTAAAGAAAAATCCTCTCTAAACAGTCGCTCCATCTTTGTGGGCATCAGTGCCCAGTGTAACACTCTGAACTTGGGCATCAGTGCCCGGGGTCACATCAACAGTACCACCTGCTTCACTAGGGTCAGCCAAAGGTGTCTCTACCAAAGAAGCTTGCACAAATGCATCTACCATGGCTTCCTCAGTATCTGTAAGGCCCTCGTAAGAAGCCTCCTCAGCAACCTCAAACATCTCCTCATCCGTCTCAGCCTCAGACTCAGGATCAGCTACCTCCTCAACTCTAACATCATCTCCGGTGGTGGCTGGAGGCATGTCTGGCTCAACTGGCACATCTGGGTTCTCCACCGTCCCAAAAATCATAAACATATAGGTGGACTTCAGCTGGTCCACATCTCTCCTCAGTGCAGCAATAGCGGTCTTTAGAGTCGTCACTTCCTCGGTGGCCCCTTGGCCACACTAGCACATCGCTATCGTAGCCACAAAGGCATTAATGGTAGCACTCAAGGGTGTCACAACACCTGCAATAGTTGTCTAAATCATGCCCAGAATGGAGGCCTCAAGTCTGGTGGCATGACAATCGGCAGAATGGGCTAGCTGCCCCATCCGTAGTAATGTCGCCTGAGTGAGTGGAGGCCAGGAGGCAGTAGAAATAACAGTACCAAATCTGGGAGGCAACGGAGAAGCAGAGGAACTCAGAGTATCAGAAGGAACAACACTAGATATACCTGAAGGCCCAGGGGCCGAAGTAGGCAAGACAGCCTCTGTAGGTCGTGTCTGAATATCCACAATCGGGGAAGTATCCACTAGGGTTGCCTTCTTCTTCTCGCCCTCATCTTTCAAGTATTCTGCCTCAATTCTCCGGATGTCGGTAAAGGATGTGGGAATCACTTCCACATCCTTCTTTTCATCTCTAGGAAAACGAGCTTGTCAGTACAGATCGGTGATCAACACCGGAAATGGAAGGGAAGTCTGGCGTTGTTTGTCCCTCATCAACATCTCTTGTGCAATAATCATCCCCAGTTTCAGCCGTGTCCCATTAATAATGCAACCCAGATAGGCTGCCTTAGCGTGGTGGAGAATTGACTTGTTCTGGGATGGCATAATCGTCCTGCTGATGAAGCTCAAACTTTGCTGCTATGTTCAGGTCTTTATTTATCAATGACTGCCCCAACCTCAAGCCACCTGAGAGTACCGTCTGATATCAAGGGAGCCAACCACTTCTTCATGTTTTCTAGGGTCTTTTTCCTGATCTTGTATTGACAGTCATCCTCAAGTCTCATAGTACATTCTATGACGGCATTGATGGAAGAAAAATCACACTGAACCCTCTTACCCCTGACTACCATGTAGTCAACCGGCTTGAATTTAGCTGCCGGCTTCTTTCCTTGTGGTATCAAGGCACTATAAGAACTGTAGAATTCTTGGACCCAACTCAGAATGTACGGCCCACAGGGCTTGGTGAACAACTGGAACTCATGAGCCCTTAGGCAGCTCATGATCTTAGGGTACCTATCTATCACCCCATCAGTAGAGAGCCTCTTCTCCTCTACGATGGTCCTCAGCCCCTCAGTCTTTAGTCTATTCATAAACCGAGGAGGAGGACCTTGTACCGGTGGTGCTAGGACCACAACCTGTGTTGGAGCATAATGAATAGTAGTAGTCTAGGTGGTTCTAATCCTAGACGGATCATGTAGCCTCTTAGATCGTAGCTCCACTTGCTAGGCTAACTGAATCTCATCTTCAGGCTCAAAAGTTGCAACCTGATGCTCCAGTTGCTCACCCTCACTCTTAGAAGTGGTGAGGTGAGCGGCATAGATACCATCACTGTCGGAGTTGGCCTCCGGTAACGCAGGTGCCTTTCCTTTTCCTTTTCCCTTCCCACCTGTTGTGGGAAGTTTGGTATCCTTCCCCTTGGATGCAGCTGCATCCTCGTGGATCTTTAATCCCTTAGCCCGCTTGTGGGATGACATGTTTCTACTAGCAACTTTTCATCTAGCCATGTCTGCAAAACATCAGAAAGAGTTAGGAATAATTCAAGCAAAAGTAAAGAAGAATAGCTACAGATAGACTCGTCGATCCGATCGGCGAGTCGCCAAATCACTTTGGCGAGCCAGATCGGGCTCGCCGAAAGGATTGGCACCAAAAATCCTAGAAATTTTTGGCATGTCGGTGATGGGAAGGGCCTTTTGGCGAATCGTCGACAGCATTCGGATAGAAAGGACTAGCCTGCTGAAAGTTACAGTGCTTTTAGGGAATAGGGGAGTAGAAAAGGGAGATGAAGGAAGACCTTTGGCGAACTCAAGCTTCTCACCGAACGTTATAAAACCTAACTCACAATTAAGAAAGAAATTAAAGGCGGTAAGGGGTACTTCAGCGGACCGCCGAGTGATTTGGCAAGCTCGACCCAGCTCGCCAAACGGCCTAATGTGCCTACTTTCTACCCCAACTTCCAAATTTAATCCCGCAGCCCCCAAAAACAAAATCAAAGAATGCACTCATACAATTAAGCTAAGAACCATTACATCTATGGCCCCGGGATACTCAGACTTCTCCTGGTTTTGCCAAATTTGGCCATTTGATGACTTTTGCCCTTAAGAATGACGTCAACCACTCTATCATTGGGCAAAATACGTCATTTAGCACAAATGCGGGTTACTTAAACTTCACCCGACTAGATCAAACAACATGTAAGCACAACCCGACAATTTTAACCAATTTTAAGGCACAAAATCTCGGGAATTAATCATTAAAGGCATTTAAAGGCACGGTCTTCAAATTAATACAGGCAAACACATATACAATTACGACAGAGAGGCCCAACACACATCACTAAGACAAAATCAATTGCAAATGAGTACAAACTACTAAAAACAAATTCGAGGTTTGGGAAACCAACCTTTGATGCAGAATAAATACTTTGAAATGCTAGGCGGCAAAGAAATCCAACTCTGAACACGAACTCGACGACAAAAATATGATAAAAACACAAGAAATATGGGAAATATTGTGCGGGTGTGAGTTTGGGAAGTTCAAAAGTGAGGGAAAGTGAAAGAGTTTGAAAGTTTAAACCTTTGGCCTTTAAAAGCGGTCCAGTTCTCGCCCATTCGGTGACATAAGTTTTGCTCGCCGACCCATTCGGCGTGTACCTTGCTGAGTTTTATAGGACCTCCAATTAATGTGGGGTCCAAACAGTGGACAAAGTCGATATCACCGACCTGGTCGGTGATTCGCCAACCTGCTTCTGGGATCGTCGAGTTTTACAGACTCAACCCCTAGGGTTTCTTGAGTTAAACGACAGTCCAAGTCAGGCTCGCCGACCTCTTCGGCGAGCCGCCGACCTCTTCGGTGAGTCGCCGACTTCGTTTTTGGCTCGCCAATCTGCACTTTTCAAACACATGCCACATTTCAACCTACAAAATCAACACATGATTATTTATAAAGAAAAACTAAAGCGATAAAACCTTGGGTTGCCTCCCAAGAAGTGCCTTAGTTAATGTCGTGGCACGACACAAGTCCCCACTTAAGTGCCATTAGTGGGGTTTGCCTCATGATTTTCATAAGGTAACCCCTCTTCTGGCTCTGGGTAGAGACAAGACAACACTTGGTCCATTTGGGACTCTAGTAGCTGAATGAACATGGAATGAGAGGTTGTCATCTGATTCAGCATCAAGACATTCTCTCTTATCTCCGTCAACACTCTGTCGTGTTCTTCGACTTTGTGTAGAATGAGTAAGAGGACTTCTTCAATTTTCCCATCCTCTTGCTTTTTCATCTTTCGACGCTCGTGAGGGGGCATGTACATATCCTTCTTCTTAGGCAATACCTCCAATTCTATGACTTTCTTGGCCAAGGCATCCAGCTGAATCAACAATGTGCCCAATTCTTGGTCTTTTTCTGTCTCCTTGTTGGTCTTAATCATGCCATCAAGGAGTTGGGCTACTGTTTCATAGGGTTGTTATATCAAACAACCTAAGAAGAGTTGATTAGCTGTGCTTCTATTTTCGGGACCAAGACCTCTATAGAAGCATTCCAGAAGCATCTTTTCTGGAATTCCATGAGTTGGGAACTGCTGCAAGAGATCCTTGAACTGTTGCCACAACTCGTAAACTGACTCACCCTCTAATTCACTGAAACTTATGATGTTATCCCTAAGCATCATCATTTCCAAAGGAGGGTGGTCCATTGGTTTGCCGTTGCTACAAGATCTGTTCCTTTATTCTGTGCTAAACAGACAACACGAAAACCAAAACTAAAAGTAAGTAGATTCAACTATAATGAACAAGAATAAAATTCAACTTAACTAAAGAATATTAACCAACACCACTCCCCGGCAGTGGCGCCATTTCGATTGAATAACGCTATCAAAGACACTTAATCCAATTCTGAGCGTCAATGATCGTTAGTCAATATATAACCCAACTAAATGAGTTGGGGTCGAATCCCACAAGGAGTGGTACGTGTTTAAGATTCAATTGAAAAGTACGAATATGCTCAAGTCAATCATAGGAATAGATATTTAAGAATAAAAGCATAATTCAAATTAAGGGTGACACGAATGTCAAATAACAAGGTTTTTTTTTTATTGTAACTATAAACTACAACAGCAGCAAATAACACGAATTAACAAGTATTGAGACGGGTTCTTAGGATGTGACTGGATTATAGGCTAATATAGACAAATAGGCGATTGCAACTATTAGTAAATAGCTTTAAATTAGTGAATAAGCTAGACTTTAGTGGGGATAAACTTTCTCTCGAGTAATTTACCCTGAATCAAGATAGTTTCTCTCGAACACCAACAAGCAGCAAATAAGAACAACCTACAATTTAGTCCATTCACTCTCTCGAACTGAATGTGTGGAAAAGGATTGAGGATTCACTCTCTTGAGCTGAACCCATATAACCCAATACCTACAGACCATCAGTTCAGTAATCTTGATTTTCAAACCCCTCTCTCGAGTAAGCCAAAAACACGAAGGTAGAGTTGTATTTGCAACTACAACCCTTTAAATTAAACCACAATTACTGATTGAAATCAGTTTTAAACGGCATTTAAACTAACAATCAGCAATACCCACAAGCTAAATCAACCCATAATCACACCCCATAAATTGGGGTTTTAGCTAGACATCATAAAAAGATAGAAATCGTTACCAAATTGTGTTTTCATCAACTAGGTAAGATTAATTTCGTATTTACAAAGGTCCAAGTTGAAGAATCTCAAAGACCCACTTCTAGTTTCTCAAAAATGGAAAACTTCAATTCTTCAAACCTAAGGAAAATATTGTCTCAAAACTTAGAGTTCTCCCTCCAAAACTGAAATTATTTTATATTATTAAAACTGATACTAAACTAAATATTCAAAAATGTATTTATAGTCACCAAAAATATGCTGCGAAGGACCATTCGGCGCAGTAAGTCAGGATCGCCGATCATCTCGGCGATCCACCCTTTGGTCTGTTCCATCGCCTTTTTTGCTTTGGCCTTCAGCATCTTCAAGTTCTGTAACTTTGGGCAATCCAATCACTGCATCGCGGAACCGTACGGTGACACGCCGACTGCTCCTTTCTCTCGCCGACTTGATTTTCTCCTTCAGGGCTTGGCACACTGGAACTTTAGGCAAGGTAATAGCCACTCGGCGACTCACCCAATGGATTAGTCTATCAATGTGCCTTCTTTTCTTCGTTCTTTCAGCTGCCTTGTTCTTTTTTGCCTATTAGTGTCCATGCTTTGTTCCTAAATCCAAATACCTGGAAATCAAGGATTTTACATCATTTATTAACACAAAATAAGCATTTGAGGATACTAAATCTATCCAAATAAAGCCCTAAATGAGTTCCAAATCGTGGAGTCATCAAGCATCTTTGAGAGGAGTAGTATCTTCAAGTTCTGAGTCTTGAGTATCGAGTTCCTAAGCCTTTTTAGATTATATTGCTAATCATGGTACTATTACAAGTTACCCATGAAGTCCTTAAGTTGAATATTTCATGCCCATAATTCGCATGAACCCTATAAGTCGAGTAGTTTTGAGATGAGAAGTATCTTTGAGTGATTGAGTTGAGTAATTCATGCCCATAATTCTGCATGAACCCTCTGAGTCGAGCATTTTTTAAATGAGTATTATCATTGAATTTATTGAGTTCCGAGTATTGAGTCCTATGCATGGTTATTGAAAACCTTGGATTGAGTCGTTCACATCCATAATTCGGCATGAACCTTATTTTGAGAAGTCTTTTACAATTGTTTTAAACTTGTTGTAAAGACTTGAGCATTGAGTTGAGTAAGAGCAAGAGTAGAGTTCTTTTATTCAAAACATTAAATGGGAACTAAGTATTTCCCAGAGTTAAAATGTTTTCACATTTAAACAAGAGATGAAACACCGATTTCCAAGAGAACTTTCGAGCTAGTTTTTGAGTAATAATTTCAAACCACAGAACGAGTTATGTTTTTAAACATATGATCTAGTATATTTTGGGAGTAGTATTGAGCATCGATATGAGGACGAGTTTGAGTTCAGATAATTCAAAGTCTGCATAAATCGTGTAACCAACATGGGTAGAAATGGGTCATACTTTTTAGATGATTCCTTAATGCTTTTAGCATAGACTAGTGGATCCACTTAGTGAGTTAGGTTCTACACCCGCGGTAAGGTATAGGACGGCCCTGGCAGCATGAGGCATAACATTGTACCATCACTTAAGCTCATAGAGATGGTTGTCAGTTAGAGAAACTCCCACAGAGATATTTTGTATTCTTATATACACAAAGTTACTTGTATTTTCATAAACAAACTAAGTTATTGTGTGTTTTTCAATACACTAAGTTATTATCTTCATGTTTTAAAGTTTTTCTTTGTACTGCATCTTTATTTCTGCTTTATATTGAAAAGAGTTGGGTTGAGTATCCAGAGTTCAGTACCCAGAGTCGAGTATCTTATTCTTGAGTTGAACCTTATTTCATTGAGTTGAATATCTTATTATTGAGTTGAGCCTTATTTCACTGAGTTGAGTATCTTATTATGGAGTTGAGCCTTTTTTCACTGAGTTGAATATCTTATTCTTGAGTTGAGCCTTATTTCACTGAGTTGAATATCTTATTATTGAGTTGAGCCTTATTTCACTAAGTTGAATATCTTATTCTTGAGTTGAGCCTTATTTGACTGAGTTGAATATCTTATGATTGAGTTGAGCTTTATTTCACTGAGTTGAATATATTATTATTGAGTTGAGCCTTATTTCACAGAGTTGAATATCTTATCATCGTGTTGAACTATGTTTCTTATTCTTAAGTTGAGTGATTTGAGATGAGGTAAGTATGTTTCTTTTTATCAAGTTCAAGCTTATGCTTATGCTATAGAATTTCCCTTACATGCTCATACATTCCACATATTGATCCATTTGGCCTGCATCGTTTCATTATGGAGATACAAGTATTCAGGGTCATCAACAGGAGGTTCGTTGATACCATATGGAGTTCAAGTTAGCTATGGTGAGCCTCCTTGCTTCCGAAGATTTCATTTACTTTTCAGTTTTGTCAGGATGTCGTGGGTCTTGTCCTGACTTCCATCATCGTCATTTAGAGGCTTCATAGATATACAGTAGAGTTTCAGAAGTCTATTCATTTATTTTGTTAAATGTTCTAAAGACTTAAGTTGCCTATTTTATGGCGAGATGAATATATTATTTATATTCTGAGTTAATTATTTGAGTTTCAATGAATTTTGTTCTGTTTTAAGCTTTTGTATGCTTGAGTTAGTCTTCCGCTTGTAGTCAGCCAGGATGAGGGTTCGCTTGGTGACCAACAATGGTTCTCGAGTGCCGGCCACATCCAGGGTGTAGACTCGGGTCGTGACACCTCATCCTCATACTCAAATACTCAAGTTTTAAAACAAGTTAAAAGTAATTGTAAAAGACTTCTCAAATGACTCAAAAGACTTTCTCAAACTTTACTCTTAATCTTTACTTTCATTTAAAAAGTGAAATCAAGAGACATGATTAGGATATATGAAGGATCTTTCAGTGATTTACGTAAGTTTAGATAGTTGGTATCAAGAAGGGAATGAAAGCTCAACTCAAAGAAACAAGTACAAAATGAGAACGTAACAAGAAAGTGGCCTAATGCTCCGGGCGTAGGGGTGGCGCGTCGCACCAGGCCTCCACTTACTGGTGGTCATTTCTGGCGCATTGCTGGCACCTCGTGCTAGCCCCTCAGGTGCATCTGGGGAGCGCCGCCCCAGACAATTTCCAGAACATTCGGACAAATATTTCTTCCCAATTTTTTTTATCCTAATTCACCTAGAATCGATTGATTTCTTCCAAAATCCCTTAGATTCATTAACCCAATACAAGTAAACAAAAATCTACTCAAAATCCCTCAAGAACAACCCTTATTCGCAAGACCCTCTCCTCAAGAACTCAATAAAACTCCATTATCAAAGAATGAAGCACAAAACCTCAAAGAACTCAATATACTCAATTTCATGGATGAATTCAAAATTTGAAACTCATGATTGGTGTGAGGGTGAACAAACCCATCGCTATGAAAACTAAAATACCTCGAAAGAACCACGTTCCAAAATCCTGAAGAACTTCTTGAAAACTTCCTCTTTTCTCCTCTTGAACTTTGATCTAGTTTCTTGAACGCTTTAGACTTAAGTGAAAACTGATTATAATCAGCTTTGACCCCTAATTGGGTGAACAAAACGTGTAGGCCTAGTGGGGTAAGGAAAAGACCAAAATACCCCTCCTTAATTCGGATGAATTTCCTTAACTAGACAGTCTAAACTCAAACGGGCATATCTCCCTCATCCGAACTCAAAATTTAGCAAACTCGGCGGCCTTGGAAAGAGGACTCAACGCTTGATTTGATATCTCATGAGCCACCTTAACATCTTGTGATGAAAGTTATGGTCGTTTGAAGTTGACCCAAAACTCATAATTTACGAATAACTTGAAAAAATATCAATTTAGCTCTTTCCAATTTAGTTCTTTCTAAGACCGAGGTATTACACATATACCCAACATAACTATTTATACAATATCAATACATTACATATACACTACATAACTATTTATACAATATCGATACATTATGTATACACTGCATACTTATTTATATAATTTCGATAAATTACATATACACTATATAATTATTTGTACATCATATATACATGTTCATACACCATTTATACAATATTCATACATGTTAATACACTATTTGTACAACAGTGATACATTACATCTACACGACTTACCTATTAGTTATTAAAAAATTAAAAAGTTGGTTAATTAGCCGGCCACGGTCAAATTGTAGTTAATAAAAGATAAAAGTAAACAGTGGCTAATAAAAAGTAAAAATGACGCTATTCAGCCACGGTTAATTGTAGTTAAATAGAGATGAACCGTGGCTAAATAGAAAAATTAATTATATTTCATCTTATTATTTTTTTAGCTATATTTTTGTAAACTAATACTTTTTGGTACATATTTGAAATTATTCATTTAGTAAGTGTATAAAAGCTAGTATTCATAAGTAAGTTTAGTTTAATATGTATATATAGGCATTTTACTGTATGATTAGGTATTAAATTAGATATCCTTTGCTCTTTACATGAGATTTTGAAACTAATGTTTAAATTTATATTCGTGCGTACAAACTTATTAAAATATGATTTCATGATTAGTTTTGGTTAGCATATTCGTTTAAATCAATTTATATACATATTACATAAATTAAAGTTGAATATGTTTTTGATTATTGAGGAATGAACCAGGTGTTAAAATAAATATGGTACCTTATTATTCTCTTTTTTCATGTGATTTTTAATTTGTTGAAATCTATTTATATTTTAAATGTTGGTCCTTAATGGTAAATTTCATCAGTGTATAAACGTCTAAAATCAGTTATATACAAATTACATATAATAAAATATATGTATCATTTTTGTTCTTAATGTATAAATTAGGTATTAAAAGATATACCAATTTTTTATTTTTTTTTAAATATCTATTTCCATATAAAAAAATATACACTATATTTTATATATTTTTAGTCTTCAATGTATTGAGGTACGAAGAAATATTCTTATTTAATGTATAAAATAGATATAAATGGATTCGGTATTATATATATTGCCTAAAATTATCCATGAAAATTACTTTATATACTCATTACTTCGTGGATCTCGTTTGAATTAAATTACAAAAAGAATTAAATATTTTTAGTGGATCTCGTTTTTAGTAAATTAAATAAATTTTTAAAATTATTTTTAGTATTTAGTATGTTAAATAAATATTCTATAACTTCATGTGGTTCGTTGAATTATTAATTTGTGAATCTCGTTTGAATTCAATATTTTTTTTATCAGATTCCTCCCTTCAAAATATTTCATGCGGTGGAGTATGCAAAAACTAAAAATCTGCGAACCATTCAAGGAAACTAACTTTTTCCTTTTCTTTTTGGTTGGAAAACAATTATTATTATAATAAAAAATTATCATCACTTTTAGAAGATGGACTTATCATAATTTATATTTGGATAATAGTGACCAACTAATTAGGAGAAAATAAAGAAATTGATATCTTGTCAGCTACAAAGATAATATATTTAAGGAAATGATTATGTTAATTAATTGCTTTATCGAATTTATTTTAATTCATTTTCTGTTTTTTATTTTTTAATTCATTTATTATTCGTTACTATTGTGAGAAATTTAATGGTATTTATTCACTAGTGAAATAGGCCGCGCTTTGCGCGGTCATGATATATCTTATTAGATACATATTTTTTTAATACCTAAATATAGAAAATAGTTTGATAAAATAAAAATCATGATTCTATGTCTATATTTAAGCATATTTAATGTTTTAAATGCTAATAAAAACTATTATGAAAAAAAGCTTGTAAAAGTCACTATAAAGAAATTATCAGGAATTTTAGATATTATTTTCAATTTGAACTTTCACACTTGAGTGCTAATTTTCTTTCATCACATGCAACAAAATTTATCTTATTCTCTTCAATATAATCGAGGAATATTGTCTAGCATTTCTAAAAAAATTGAGGCTCACATTCTCTTGATTTCAAAAAATATAACTAAATTTACATTTAAAAATTTAAACCTTTGAATTCTCACCAAATTGCATTATGCATGTTTAT
>JAJOOE010001596.1:0-27142 GCA_036250405.1 Solanum raphanifolium
GAGGTTTGTTACCTTTTGTTGCATATATCTTTATGGGTAGGCTGGGGCCCTGTCCCACTAATCTTTACTACTCTTAGAGGATTGCAGATTAGTGTGTGGGGTGTATAGCTATGTTATGGCCATACTGGCCTATGTGGTTGGTTTGCTGAAGCTTATGAGCTGTTTGATGTATTGTATTGATATATACCTGCTTTTAGTTTTGGTATAACTATCATGGTGGCCTCGACGGCCCAATCAGGACTTCTGTGCTAGTTGGCTATTTATTTATATGATCTCCTAGGAGTAGCTGTTTCTTTTATAGATTAGTTGGCAGGGGCCTTGCCGGCCGATGGCTTAGTTTTAAGCCGAGATATACTTGTTTGATTTCTTGATTGCATGTGGCTACCATGCGCCAGTAGCAAATGGTTCAGCAGGGTCGACTCGGGCTTGCGTTTGGTATTCGGAGCCACTTGTGCCCCTTGAGTTTGGGGTGTGACAAACTTGGTATCAGAGCAACGTCGTATCTTAGGGAGTCTGTAAGCCGTGTCTAGTAGAGTCTTGTTTATAAATGTGTTGTGCACCACATTCGATAAGCAAGAAGTTATCGGGCATGTTAGAATGACTATCCTTCTTTTGCTCACCTCGTGCTATAGAGCGGTGTCTTATGGGTTGAGGTTTCTAGCTTATAATTGATATTTGTATGCAGATAGAGATGGCTGACACTAGACAGACCACAACTAGCCAAGAACTAGATACAACTTCAGGCGAGGGTACTAACAAGATACCACAGATGGAGGCAGCCCATTGTGAGACCCAGGGGGAGACATTTGCTCAGCCCCCTATAGCTTCTCCACCACTTCAGGAGCCTCCGAGGGCTACAGGACCCCCGACCCCACTAGCAGTATCACCTCTAGTTCCTCCTATTCCATCTGATTATGATTTCAAGAGTGCAGTATATATGCTAGCACAGTTAGTAGCCGAGCAATGCCAGCCAGTTGTGCCAGATATTGCCGGACCTTTTGAAGGGCCCGAAAGTTTGAGATTCAGTGCATTTCTTGCCTTGAATCCTCCACAGTTTACAAGGATAGATCGCAGAGAGGACCCTCAACACTTTGTTGATTAGCTTCATAGGATCTTTAGAGTCATGCATGCCTCAGCTACTGAGTCAGTTGAGTGAGCAGCATTTCGATTACATGATGTTGCAGTATTTTGGTACGAAAGCTGGGAGAGATCTAGGGGAAAAGATGCATCTCTACCCACTTGGGATAGCTTTGCAGAAGCTTTCATAGATCATTATTTACCTCGGGAGATTAGGGATGGCCAGGTGGACCAGTTTCTGAACCTCCGACAGGGCAGCATGAGTGTCCGAGAGTACGGGTTGAGATTTGATTCATTGGCTAGATATGCACCAACATTTGTTGATACGATGCATGACAAGGTGTGTAGATTTGTGGGAGGGCTTAACTCAGACTATATCGACGCTTGTTCTACCACTGCACTAAATGATAATATGGATATCTGGTGAATTCAGGCCTTTGCACAAGGCATAGAGGATCACTGACATCTACAGTATATGACTGAGAGGGTCGATAGAGAGAGACAGAAGAGAGATAGGCCCGCTGGTTCATATGGAGATATTCAAGGTGGTCCCAAACCTCGATATTCTAGTAAGCCACCTAGACCTCCACGACATCAGTTCCAGGGGAGTAGTTTTGATCGTCATGGATAGTCAGGCCCTGGTGAGGGTTCACGAGCATCAGGCTCTCAGCAACAGAGAGGCTCAGGCCAGGCTAGGACAGCACCGCCGCGTTGCACAACTTGTGGTAGGATGCATTTCGGGAGGGGCAAACAGGGTTCCATAGGTTGTTATTCTTGTGGACAGGAGGGGCATGGGTGGAGAAACTGCCCTACCATAGGTCAGGGTGGTATAGGTCAGTCGACCAGGTCAGCAGTAGGTTCCTCCTCATCAGCACAGTCTACAGGGCGTGGACCCTAGACTGCAGCACATAGAGGTAGAGGCGAAAGCAGAGAGGGAACATCTAGTTCTGGTAGTGGACAGAATCGTACATATTCATTAACCGGCCGACATGACTTAGAGTCATCACCAGATGTTGTGACAGGTACATTGATTGTTTGCTCCCATTGTGTTTATGCTTTGATAGATCCTGGATCTACTCTGTCTTATGTTACACCATTTATTGCGGGGAAGTTATGTATAGTAGCAGAGTCATTAGATCGACCCTTTATTGTATCTACACCAGTTGGTGAGTCTATTATTGCCAAGAGAATCTATCGAGGTTGCACGGTAGAAATTATCAACCGTTAGACCTCTGTAGATCTCGTAGAGTTAGAGATGGTTAATTTCGACGTCATTATGGGTATGACTGGTTAGTGTCTTGTTATACTAATGTTGAGTGCCGGACAAAGATTGTTAGATTCCACTTTCCAGGAGAGGGAGTTTGGGAATGGAAAGGCGATACAGCAACGCCGAAAGGTAGGTTTATTTTCTATTTTAAGGCGAGGAGGGTGATTACCAAGGGTTGTA
The DNA here is from genome assembly GCA_036250405.1 of Solanum raphanifolium. Taxonomy (NCBI): domain Eukaryota; kingdom Viridiplantae; phylum Streptophyta; class Magnoliopsida; order Solanales; family Solanaceae; genus Solanum; species Solanum raphanifolium. The sequence continues at coordinate 2,525 of JAJOOE010001596.1, forward strand.
TTTATCATCTTGTTCACGTTCATGATATAGATGCAGAACCACCGACTCTTCAGTCTATTCTGGTAGTTAATGAGTTTCTAGATGTATTTCGAGACGAACTCCGTGGTATCCCTCCAGAACGGGAAATTGATTTTGCTATCGATATGCTACCAAGTACACAACCCATATCTATCCCTCCTTATAGAATGGCTCCTGCTGAGCTAAAGGAGTTGAAGGATCATCTGAAAGACTTGCTGGATAAAGGCTTTATTAGACCTAGTGCTTCACCATGGGGTGCACCAGTGTTGTTCGTAAGGAAGAAAGACGGCTCACTAAGAATGTGTATCAATTACCGACAACTAAATAAGGCAACTATAAAGAATAAGTATCCCTTTCCGAGGATAGATGGCTTGTTTGATCAATTACAAGGTGCTAAGTGTTTCTCAAAGATTGATTTAAGATCAGGGTATCACCAGATACGAGTTCGGGAGAAAGACGTTCCAAAGACAGCTTTTAGAACTAGATATGGACACTTTGAGTTCTTGGTAATGTCATTTGGATTAACTAATTCCCCAGTAGTGTTCATGGACCTGATGAATAGTATATTCAGGCCGTATCTAGACTTGTTTGTGATTGTATTTATTGATGATATTTTGGTGTATTCACATTCAAAAGATGAGCATGCAAATCATCTGTGAGCAGTCCTTCAGATTCATCGAGATCGAGGACTTTATGCAAAGTTTTCCAAGTGTGAGTTCTGGTTGAACTCTGTAGCTTTCTTAGGCCATATTGTATCAGATGCAGGCATTGCAGTTGATACACAAAAGATTGTGGCCCTAAAAACTTGGCCCATACCTATGACTCCGACTGAGGTTTGTAGTTTCTTAGGGTTAGCTGGGTACTACAGAAGGTTTGTAGAAGGGTTTTCTTCACTTTCAGCACCATTAACGAAGCTGACTAAAAAAGCAGCTAAGTTCCAGTGGACTGAGGCTTGCGAGCATAGTTTCTAGGAGCTAAAGGACAGGTTGACATTAGCACCAGTTCTAGCATTGCCAGAGGGTTCAGAAGGCTATGCGGTGTACTGTGATGCTTCTAGTTTTGGGTTGGGATGTGTTCTAATGCAACATGGTAAGGTTATCACATATGCTTCAAGGTAGTTGAGGAAGCATGAGAAGAACTATCCGACCCACGATTTATAGTTGGCTGCACTTTTGCATGCATTAAAGAACTGGAGACACTATTTATATGGCGTTCATGTTGACATCTTCACAGATCATTAAAGCCTTCAATATATCTTTAAACAAAGGAGTTAAATCTGCGACAATGTCGATGGTTTGAGTTACTGAAAGACTACGACGTGGATATTTTATATCATCCAGGAAAGGCGAATGTTGTAGCCGATGCCCTCAGTCGAAAATCTATGGGTAGTTTATCCTACTTAGGTGTGGAGAAGTGGGAGCTAGCGCGAGAGCTTCATCAGTTAGCTAGCTTAGGAGTCAGATTATTAAAGGCAGACGATAGTAAGGTCACAATTCAGGATACAGTTGTATCATCTCTAGTTGTAGAAGTAAAATCACGACAACAAGAGCATCCTAGCTTAGAGCAGCTTAGAGCTAAGGCTCAGGATCAACAGTCTTTAGCATTTGATATAGCAGAATGGAGTCCTCAGATATAGCGGTCGATTGTGTGTTTCGAATGTTGCAAGGCTTCGACATCGAATTATGGAAGAGGCACATCATTCCCGTTATACTATTCACCCTGGTTCGATGAAGATGTACCATGATATTAAGGAGATCTATTGGTGGCAGGGGATGAAGAAGGACGTTGCTGAGTTTGTGGCGCAGTGTCCTAACTGCTAACAAGTGAAGGTTGAGCACCAAAAGCCCGCTGGGCTAGTTCAGGAGATAGCCATTCCTTTGTGGAAGTGGGAAGCAATTAATATGGATTTTATTATAGGGTTACCTCGATTGCTTTGCAAGTTTGACTCTATTTGGGTAATTGTTGATAGACTAACAAAATAAGCCCACTTCTTACCAGTCAGGGTTACTTTTTCGGCCGAAGACTATGCAGGGCTCTATATTAGAGAGATTGTTAGGCTACACGGTGTCCCAGTATCTATTATCTCTGATAGAGGAGCACAATTTACCGCCAACTTCTGGAAATCCTTCCAGAAAGGATTAGGGACACAAGTTAATCTTAGTACCGCCTTTCACCCTCAAACAAATGGCCAGGCTGAGCGCACAATTTTGACACTCGAGGATATGTTACGGGCATGCGCGCTAGACTTCAAGGGAAGTTGGGATGACCACTTGCCTCTTATTGAGTTCGCATACAATAATAGTTATCATTCCAGCATTGGGATGGCACCTTATGAGGCTTTGTATGGGAGAAAATGTAGATCCTCTATTGAATGGTTTGAGGTAGGTGAGTCAGGGTTGATCGGACCCGACTTAGTCCAGCAGACAGTAGAGAAAGTTAAGCTCATTTGGGAGAGGTTGCTAACAGCTCAAAGCCGACAGAAGTCATACTCAGATGTGCGACGAAGGGACTTAGAGTTTTGTGTCGATGACTGGGTATTCTTAAAAGTCTCGCCTATGAAAGGTGTTATGCGATTTGGCAAAAAAGGCAAGCTTAGTCCAAGATTCATTGGGCCAAACCGGATCCTTCGGAGGGTAGGACAAGTGGCTTATGAGTTAGAATTGCCTTCGGGGCTAGAATTTGTTCATCCAATTTTCCATGTATCGATGCTACGGAAGTGTGTAGGAGACCCTTATCGGGTTGTCCCAGTTGAGGATGTTCAGATCACAAAGGATATGTCCTATGAGGAAACTCCAATTGCCATATTAGATCGACAGGTCCGTAAATTGAGGACCAAGGAGGTGGCTTCGGTTAAAGTATTGTGGAGAAATAAGAATAGAGAAGAGGTGACCTGGGAAGCTGAGGATGGCATGAGGTCCAAATATCCTCACTTGTTTCATACCCCAGGGTGATAGCATATCAATTTATATTAGTGAAGTAAGGTTAGATACCTATCTATTTTTTATTTTTTTTATTATTACTTATTATTATGGTTGTTGTCGTTGCATTTTGCTCGCATTGTTAATGCGGAGCTATAGTGCTTAGCTATTTATGTCGTCATGTGAGACGCCAAGGTTAGAATTTCTGCGTTTCAGGTTATGGATAGTCACATTCACAAATGATACTTTGCCTATACTTTGGGAACTCCTAGGGACATGATTGTGTGACTCATATTTTTTTTTTCATTCGAGGACTAATGTTTCTAAGGGAGGAAGAATGTAACACCCCGACTTTTCCAAAACGTCTAAATTAACTCGTACCTTCGTGGAAAGACAAAGAGGGTGAGTAATAAATTAAAAAGGATGTGGTATGTCATATTTTAAGTGTTCAAGGGTTTTATCTCAAGTTTTGAAGTTAAGTAAGTGGCAAAATAAAAGTTGGCGAAAGTTATCATAAGTTCCTTTTTAAAGATTTCTTTGAAATTTGGGTCAAATGTATTGGATGTTTTCTCCTAATATATAAAGAGTTAGAAGGCCTATAACCCATTAAATCGAAGGCCTACGAGTCTAGTTTGCAACGCACAAAACCCCGTATCAAACGAACATCCGAGTAAAAAGTTATGAGGGTTTAACTAGGGACTGCCAGGGCAGAATCCGAGTCGGGTAAAGAAATATGGTATGTCGGCTATTTAACGTTTTTAGCCATGGAAACAATTCATTTCATTTCCAAAACCAGAGAGAAAGCTTAGGAGAGGGTTTCTATGGAGTCCTAGCATAATGAAGGTTAGTTTGGACGATATCTACCATTAAACATTGCCCCCGTGACTAGAAATGTAATCCCTACACGTGGCAATCGTTTTTCCCTTCTATTTGCTGTGTTTGGAGCTGGTTTTTGAAGATATAAATTTGTAATTATTGGTGTTTCTTCAAGGTTTTAACTTGGTTAACTAAGGTAATCATCTCGGGACTCTTTTATGATTGTTTTTATGAATTTCTACGAACATTTTGACAAGTTGGGGCAATATGGCAAATCTGCTAATATAAGATTAATTATAAACTGTTTATAGGTGTGTACCAGTTGTGTATATATAGTGTTTGCAAAGCTTAGGACATAAGGAGCAACTTTCGTGAAAGAACTACGGTCTTTCGAGCGTTCATTGGAAAGGTATGTTAAGGTTATTCCCTTCATTCGACATGTTTCCTTAGATATAGTTAACGTTGGTGATCTTGTAGATGTAATTGTGAATGGTTGGCTTATTGTGTGATTATAACCCCTCATTTTAGGGACTCACGATCTGTTAAGAAAGACCCTAAGTTAGGAACGACTTGGAGATTATTCATATATATATATTGTTTATAGCTAAATTGCTTGCCTTCAGCCTAGTTAATTGTTTGTTGTTGCCCTTTGGGCTATTGTGGTTAGCTGTTGAGCTATGAACTGCCTATGGGGGCTATGATGTTGTCTATTAGGACTATATTGTGACTAGAAGGGCTATGAGTTGCCTAGAGGGCTATATTGACGCCTAAGGAGGCTTTTTGCTTCCCACAGGGCCATGTTGTTGCCTAAAAGGGCTATGAGTTGTCTATAAGCTACGTTGATGCCTAAGAGAGCTATGTGCTGCCTACGGGGCTATATTAATGCCTAAGAGGGCTATGTGATTGCCTACGGGGCTAGGGGACTACTAATAGGGGTATATAGGCTGATTGGCACCTTCCGGGCTTATAGGGGCCTGAGTAGGTGGTCTTGTGTGCTGTTTGTACCTGCCGAGCTTATGGGGGCTTAGTTAGGTTGTTGTTTTATTATTTTTGATAAGTTTAAATTTAGGAGCAGGTCAGTACACTTACCTTATCCTTGATTTATTTATCAGATTATTCCAGTATATCAAGATACCTCATCATAGACTATTGTCTTTCCTACTCTATACATTATTTTGTACTGACGCCCCATTGCCTGGTGGCGCTGCATTCATGCATACAGGTCCTGATAGACGACTGAGTAGACCTCCTCAGCAGCAGTATTGACTTTTATTCGGTTGGCTAGCCCCTTTCCTCCGGAGCTGCCAGAGTTGGGAGATTTGTTACCTTTTGTTACATATATCTTTATGGGTAGGCTGGGGCCCTGTCCCACTAATCTTTACTACTCTTAGAGGATTGCAGATTAGTGTGTGGGGTGTATAGCTATGTTATAGCCATACTGGCCTATGTGGTTGGTTTGCTGAAGCTTGTGAGCTGTTTGATGTATTGTATTGATATATACCTTCTTTTAGTTTTGGTATAGCTATCATGGTGACCTCGACGGCCCAATCAGGACTTCTGTGCTAGTTGGCTATTTATTTATATGATCTCCTAGGAGTAGCTGTTTCTTTTATAGATTAGTTGGCAGGGGCCTTGCCGGCCGATGGCTTAGTTTTAAGCCGAGATATACTTGTTTGATTTCTTGATTGCGTGTGGCTGCCATACGCCAGTAGCAAATGGTTCAGCAGGGTCGACTCGGGCTTGCGTTTGGTATTCAGAGCCACTTACGCCCCTTGAGTTTGGGGTGTGACACACCATTTAATCAAAACCAAGTATATTTTATAAAATAAGAGAATAGTTTAGACATAAATGAATTGAGTCCCCTCAAACACAACTCAATCGTCTAAAAACAACCAATGCTGAAATACCCCTAAGAACTAAAAGTCACCATAAAAAAACTGTAAATCAATCCAACTGAGATACACCCCTAAAGATAAACTTAACCAAGGTCAATAGTCCATGTCCGAACAAATGGACAAGAAAATGTAGATAAATCCATGAAAGCCTGAAAGACAAAGCTCACCCTTAGACTCGAAATCAGATGTCTCTCAACTGAGGTCTCGGATCGGCCGCTAGAAGACTTGTTGCACTCAACAATACAAGAAACAAGTGCAATATCAGTACATAACCACCATGTACATGTAGGATCACGTGACCGGTCCAACATATGTGTATAAGCAGTTAATTACCAAATAGTAATCACAAGCAATGCACTATATAGAAACAATTACCAACCACACTTAGACTATCAATCACATGACATGAAGCAACAATACAAGAACAAACCAATGCATAAGAATGTCCCACATGATCATAATACAAATACCGGTCCTCTCATGGAACCTCAATCTCATACCTGGTCCTCTCACAAAACTTAAAATTAACTCTAGTATCATACTAGTCGTAGTATCTGAGCCAATCGTATATAATCATACCAGGAGTGGTATCCGAAACAATCAACAATATCTTCTACCAACGCAATACCTGAGCCAATCAACAACCACATCAAAAATGTATAATCACATAACACAACAAGCATGCATAATTAAGTAGTACAATGAACAAGGCCACTTAAACTCCCAAATTACAATAACAAGTTCATTTCATATGCTTGCTAGCATACATTGGACAATATGACACTACAAGCAATAAACATTCATATATACATAATCCTGGAGCATACAACCATCACTTGCCTAGAATCAAGCACCTTGAAAACTGTAAATAGCTTGAGTTTTCCCCTTGCGAAGGGCCTTGGCTTGTTCTTGGTCTAGCATAAACAATGAATCAGAAATGGCCTATTAATTTACCCAGATTACTAATGAATCCCAACTTCGACCAACATGTGATCACCTTTCCCAAACTAAGGTCCTTCTGACCATGAAATAATCCTCAAACCCTTACCCAAATATTAACCACCTAGTTTTTAAGGCTTAAGAAATAATTAACAAGATTGAGGAGTTAATTGTGACCTTTACCCATGACTTTCGTGGGAAAAACTGATTCAAGCTGCCCAAAATCACACTTATTTGTGTCTCAAGAACATAAATATAGAAAATATAAATTTTGGGTAGTTTTTTGTGTAAACTATGCATTCCATTACTATAGAGACATCAACCTCGCTATGGTGACAATGCTATAGTGACAACTAACCTTGCTATAGAGATCTGAGAACTGCTATAGCGAGATCAAGGAAAGTTCAGCAACTCAACATTTAAAATAGGCAATTTTTACAACACAAATTATTTCCGTAATATCTTGGATATAAGTATACATCAGCTATATCTCTATAAAATATCACACCCTTTACCATATGGACCTAGACCTAACATATCCCGGATCCTATAGGGTGTATTTGTAGTTTCAAGTGACAAACTGATTCTTTTTTCATTAAATCGCGTGATGTTACTTAGTACAGTTGTCTTCCCAATACTTAAATCATTCCCACCTTCTCCATATCACAATCTAGATGATTCCTTATGAAGTTGTCTAATGAAGCTCTTGAAATTGTAGAGAAACTTCCATCAAAATTGTGTTTTGTAGTTCTTAATTTGAGTCTCTTCTTATTTTCCTTGGTGTTTTCTTTATTTTATTTCTTTATTTATTGAAAATTAATAAATTTACTCTTTGTCATTGTTGCAATTTCCTACCATAATTTAAAATTTTACAATACGGAGAATGAGTAAATACAATTCAAGTAACAATCTCTTTTTGAAGTTCAAATTTTAGTTATATCATGTATGTGTGATTATTTCTTTGTTTTAACTTTTCCTTGGGTTGTATCATACATGTGTGATTGTGTGTTGTTTTCTTCTTCTTTCTCTTGAATAATTTCTAATTTATCATACCCATTCTTGGTTATCATCTTATTTTTAGTATTTTGGTTCACAAAAGATTTATAATTTGCTAAATCGGATGAATTTTATTAAAAGCTCATTGATATGATTAAGCAATTAAGTATCTTTTGCAATTAATACGTTTTGGTCCAAATATGATATAAACTGAAAGTTCATGAAATTGGCTATCTCAATTACCTACTTATGTGATTGTGATAGACATGAATAGTGAAATTGGTTATCTCCATTATGATTGTGATAGACATGAATAGAAAAATATTTAAAAATTATTCACACATAACTAGTCCTTTTCCACAAATTGAATGATATGGCATTTCCATCATAGTTTGGTATGTGCACAAACATCAACATTTTGTGCTGAATGGTTTCTTCATTGTCCTATGTTGAATCATCTATAAATTGAAAACATAATCCTACGGTGAACAGCTATTACCTTCTAATTTAATCCATTATCCGATGCATAAAATACTTAGGGGTCGATTGGTGTGAGAGATAGAAATAAATAGTCCCGAGATTAAAAAAATAGTCTAGGGATAAACTTATCTTATCCCACCATTTATAGTATAGTGATAGGATAAATCATCCCTTATAAATGGAGGGATAACTAATCCCAGGATAATTAATCCCAACATAATTTGTTCTCAATCAAATGGCCCCTTATTGTATGTCTTGATGCAAGATACAAAGACATTTTACAGTAGCAGTGATCAGTCTTTAAGAAGTAAGGTGGGTAGTCATGTCGATTTTGGATGTTTTTGATCGCCTCAATACTCTAGATTCTCAAGTAATAAAGCAATGGGTCATTTTTCTTTTAAGATGTTTCAAATATTTTTTATAGTTTTATCACATGATCAATTATTGAGAATGACACAGCTCTAGAGATGAATGCATAAAAAATACTATCTAAAAGTAATTATGAAAATAATTCATTGAAACTCAACATGTTGGGCCCGTGCTTAAGCACGGGCTATCACCCATCTAGTATATATATGTGTGTGTGTGTGTGTGTTTGTGTGTGCGTGTGTGTGTGTGCGCGGCTAGTTAGTTGTAGAACACAGGCTTTGTACGTATATCTCAAATTAATTATAATGAATGATCACTCAATCGGATTGATATTTATTATCAATGCAAAGCACTATCAATTAAAAATTATTTTCAAATTATGAATGTTAAAATTATTTTCAAATATAAATTTGGGGAGAAGAAAGATTTTGATTTGTACCTTCTTCTAATATCAATGGATCAAGATAGTGAGTGCATGAATAAGCATAAGCAACTTCTAAAAAAAGTAAATCAAAATATTACAAGGATAGCAATTAATAAAGAAGAAAAAAAATTAAATTAAATTACGTGAAAAATACAGTTAGGGAAAAATCATTAGCATTCTCTTGAAAATATACTAAAAATTGCAAACAAAATTAACTTTACTATGATTTGAAACTTTCCAATACATGAAAATATATAACACCTCATCATCTTCACATTTGATAATCTTTTTAACCATGCTTGCAGCCTACTGTTCTTAGAGAAAAAAAAAGGATTGCTACAATTTGTTCACTAACCCTTGGTTGTGTGATACCACTGGTTGTAAATCACATTTGAGGTTCTTTACGAAGAAAGAGCGTAGCAAGCTTAAATTATTCGTAGTTTAAAAATGAGAGAATATTTGTCTACTTATATTCAAAAAATGTTAGTGCGAATAGGTGCTAATTGTGACTTATCAGAAGAGTCACAACCATTCAAAAAAGTCACAACTCTTCAGAAAAGTCAAAACTCTTTGAAAAGGTGGAAAAGTCACAACTCATCAGAAAAGTAACAACCCTTCGGAAAAGTAACAACTCATTAGAAAATTCACAACATTTCAATATGAAAATGTGTCTACTTTTAGTATAATATAGAAATATACTAAATTGAGTGATTTTAGTTGGGGTATTATATTAATTTAATACAGGGAGTTCATGTTTTTAATGTGTGTGTGTATATATATATATATATATATATATATATAAAGAGAGAGAGAGAGAGAGAAGAAATTAATAATATACTAATTTTGATAGATGTGCCTTGCATGTGAATATCAAATCATGTAGTACACTATTTTTAAAAATATATTCAACATTATTAAACCAAAAATTTAAGTGAACGATTATAAATTAAAGGGAAAAAGGTCTGAAATATAACTAAACTTTGACCGAAATTGCTGTAACACTACCGAACTTTGGAAAGGACCTTTTACCCTATGCACTATTTAATAGTGTATTTTAAAGGTATATATGTGACCACATGGACATCATAAATATTGCATCATTATAAAAGTAATGTGTCCACGTGGGCACATATATACCTTTAAAATACACTATTAAATAGTGCAGGGGGTAAAAGGTCCTCCATAAAGTTTTGTATCATAACAACAATTTCAGCCAAAGTTGGAGTATTTTTCAGACCCTTTTCCCTAAATTAAATAATAAAGTATAAGTTTGTATCAATAATGGATGTAAACATTCTTACGATTACTAATTGTGTGCATATTGAAAGTTGTGAAATAAATATCCCAAAACATTTATATTTATTTGTAATATAAAGCTTATTTTTATTCAGTCATTTCGTGTCTGCTATATTACATACTCGTACATTCAATGTACTAATGTTATTCTACTTGCATGTTTTTATGATGAAGATACACGTATTCAGGATCATCAACATGCGCTTCGCTGAGATCACTTTGCACTTCCCATTTGAGAGTCTTGGTGATTCATCCTTGAATTTCGATGGACCCCATTTTTCATTTAGTATTTAATTTGGGGCATTGAGGGTCTTATCCCAACGTCCATGTTGAACTTAGAGGCTTCATAGATAGCTAGAGTTGAGTTATTTCAGAAATTCTTTCTTTAAATGTTTAGCAAATATTATATTTTGCTAAAATGAGCATTCGAGATAGTTGAATTGTATTTTTCTCTTTAAAGCTTTTAATTTGCTTGAGTCAAATCTTCCGCAAAGTAGTTAGACCGATGATTCTCTTGAGAGCTAGCAATGGTTCTCAAATGTCGACCACGTCTACGGTGTAGTCTCGGGGCATGACAGTAACACCTGATCCACTAGTACAAACTTACCCACGGTTGTTGAAACACGCAACGACACTGCCAAGGGATTTGAACTCATACTCAACCAAGAACCAAAATGCACATATACATATAAAAAATAGAGCCTGGATCAAATAAAGTCCAGGCAAGCTAATGGCATAAAATAATCGTACTTATTATAACAACCTTTGATGCCTCAAGCTCCGCCCTCCCTAGAGCTGCATACAGATAGGCCTTTTTGCATCTACCTTGAGCATCATTCCTATTACTAGACCTGTTTCCCCAGGGTCCACCCCGTGTTTACTGATAACCGCCTCACCATTACTGATCCTGGGCACCACCTCTAGTTGGGGTTGCTACCACTGCCACTAGCCTAGCTAGATGTGGATTAGGTACAATCATCCCACGTTGGGGATAATCGATAGACCAACGATAAAGCTCACTAGAGCAATAGCAACCCTGTAACTCAGAAGGTCAAATAATGGGTATAAGGGTAGAAACAAAATAAGAGTAAGCAATTTAATAGAATTAGCAAGAGAAATAAGAGGAACAAAAACATAAATACACAAAAAACTAAAAGATCCCTCCAAGAACTTGGAAGTCATGAGTACAAAGCTACTAAATAAGAAGATTACAAGTCCCAAAAGTGGACGAAAACAATAGACTTATCCCAAAATACAAAAGACTAGTTGAAAAAATACTTATGGAGACAATTAAGATCCAGAATTCCATGTGCTCACCCTAGCCTCCACATACAACAATTACTGGCTCAAACTCAAGGTTGATAGCTGGTGTCCAGACCTACATCACGAAATAGATGCATAGTGTAACATGAGAACCAAAACAATATATAATCAGTAGGCATCATAGCCCAACTAAGCAAGAAAAGTAAAGACTATATGAGAAGTAGGAATTAAACACAAAAGATATAAAAATTGGAACTCTAATATAAATGCACACGAGTGTTTTAAAGAACTGATATGAAGTAAGTAACTAGAGAACTAAAACCTTACTAGACCCATAAACCCAAAAGGCACACTCATGTGCAAGTTTAAATAAGAATCTGAATGGACCCCCAAAAGCCTGATAGGTACATAAAATATCTACAACTACTAAGAACTGAATCCGCTGAGTCAAGAGTTGGAGAGTGTGTATCCCGGACCTTGAACCATAGATAACCTCTGAAAGTAAACAATAAGTTCATCAAAAGCCAAAGAGTATGTAGCCCAAACCTCAGACCATAGATTGGACTCCAAAATAACCAAAGAGTAGGTAGCCAACCCCACGACCATCATGGATAGGCTTTTAAAAGTAACAAATATTATCAAGCCGATAGGCATCAACTACGTACGTAGAGGTGACAGAGCCTGAATCATGGACTATGGCAGTAGATCATGGACTAGACCTTGAATCTATGACTATAATAAGGTGTTGAAAAATACCATGCCTAATCATCATCACGACACCAATGTGGAATGACGTCCATACTAAGGTAACCAATACCATACTCCCATCTTGAATTGAATCGAATCCGAAACTGTCGAACAAAGCCTGATGTCTCAACTGTGTATCACTAGGACAGTAGAAAAAGGAGTAATGGATCAAGGGACATTGGAGCTGAGTTATCACCTAATCTAAAGTCCATTCTACCAGACCCAAGTCTGGTACATCAATCTAAAAGGAGATAAGTTATCCAAAATGACGTCAGAGCAACACAAAGGCCTATCAAATCTAAAATCAGCAAGTCTAAGGCAAGCAATTGTCAATACCTAGACTAAGGCCAAACATGTTTCCAACAATATTCGAAACAAGCTCAACACATACCACAAGGTAAGAATGATCAAAATAAAGGAAACCAACTTCCCAACATGTCCTGAAATAAAATCGAAACATGATTTCTAAGTAATTAAGCATGATCCACTATGTACCCAACTCTATTACACAAATCAACATGTATTTATATTCTCAAGCTCAATATAAAAATCAGAAATCCGCAACCTTTCTCAAAGTAGACTATGCAAGCTTCTAATTCATATTTTTAGAGTTTTCCCCTTCTATATGGCCTCTGAATCCTGCTATACTATCAAAAATAGGATCACTACATCAACACGATCATTTAGACACCAAACACACATTAATCAGAGATGAAACAAAATTCAAGTGAAATTAGGAATGTAGTATCCACACTTCAATTTTTAGATTTGACTCTGTCAAATGGTCTATTTAAGCTCCTCAAACTAGTGTTCGAAAATTGAACATAATTTGGGGCTAAGAAAGTAGTGAATCAACCACATGAATGTAAATCTAAAATTAAGTTTAATATAAAAGGTTGGGAAGCCCTTTCGGGATATAATTTACCTCAAAATAGAGGTCCCCGACAATCCCCAATCACCCCCAACGCATACCCAAGAGCTTTCTGGACACTCACGATTTGAAATCACCTGATGTGGAGATTTGTAGTTCAAGATATGAAATTCTAAACTTTGATGAAAAAGATGATCGTAGATTGGCCTTTTAAAGGCTAGACCTCTTACTTCTTTGTGAATGCAAGGTCCGGGGCCTTGATTGTAGACCATGGATACGCTCAAATTACACCTCCCTAAAGAAGTATAAGTGATTGTTGTTAGATAAAGAACACAACTTGTAGGTTAGGGTCGATCCCACGAGGAGTATGGTTGAGACTTACACTTAACTCACAATTATATTCGAAGCCATGAAGGAGAAGGATAAAAAAGGCGATGAAAGGAGCAGTCGACGCTTCACCGATTAGTTCCGTGAAGCAGTATTATACCGCCCAATGGTCCAAAACGTGAAGGTGCTGAAGACAAGCACGAAATGGCGATGAGACAGACGAAGGGCGAGTCCCTGAAGTCATTCGGCGACATCGGCTAACTTCGCCGAAAGATCCGCCAGCGCTATTTTCTGAAGTCTATAAATACTAAAATTATTATTATTTTTAAATGTCGAACTTTATTTTAATTTCCATAATAGAATAGTACTTTTTAGATATTTTCTCTCAAGTTTGGAGAGGGATTTTGGGAACTTGAAGGAAGGAGTTCATCTTTCCCAAGTTGGAAGTGGGTCTTCCCTATTCTTCTTCCTTTGCTTAAATTAATGTTTAATTTCTTATACCCATTTGATTTTACTATCATTTTAGGTGTATTTTGTTATTTCTTAATGTGTGGCTAAAAACCCCCATTCTTGGGGTATGATTTAGCAAATATGTGTTGATATTGTTGTTGGGTCTTGCTTGCTGATAGGCTAGATGTATTTTAATGGGGATTTCACCTAGTTGTTGTGGTTTAATCTAAAGGGTTTGTAGTTGCAAATACAAAGACACTCATGTGCTTTCGGTTCGCCCGAGAGGGAGGTCGCGAAACCAAGACCACTAGACTGATGGCCTAAGGAGTGGGTCGACATGAGGGTCTGCCGAGAGGGTGAGCCCTAGTCCCATATCCTAACACTTAGCTCGAGAGAGTGAGTGGGGTAAGGCATAGGCTGGTCTTTATGTGGCAAATGGGTGTCCGACAGGAACCCATTTGAAACGGGGTAAGTTGCCCGAGAGGGAACTTATTTCCATTTAAAGCTTAGCCTAGTTACAACTATTTTGCAAATTTCTTATCGAAAGCATGTACTCAACGATTTATCTCAACTTGTATTGCGGTCACACCCGAAGAACTTTCTCCTCATACTTGATTTTATTGTTAATTTTAGCTATTTTTACTACTTGCGACAAAACCCCCATTCGTTAATGTCTTTAGCTACGACTAGTTAGAGCTAAATTTTATTTTTCTATCAATTCTCAAAACCACTCTCTTGGGACATGACCCCAACCTTTAGTTGGGTTACTATACTATCGACGATCATAGACACTCATACCGTAGGTTAGTCTCGTTGGTCACGATAAGCATCAAAATGGCGCCGCTGCCGGGGAGTGGTGTTATTTGAGAATTCTTAGATCAGTAGAATTTTTGTTCTTCTTAGTTGTAGTCTACTCACCTAATTTTCAGTTTTTCTTAGAGTATTTGTGTGCCACAACAGGACATATGAGTGCAAACGGGGAGAATAGTTGCCAAGTGGGCCACTCAAGGGGTGGTGTTTTTCATCGAGATGACATCGATGATGCTAATAGTGTTTATAACTCTGCTGACATGGGCAAGATGGGTGAAAATTGCATACCACAAGCTGACGGAAAAGTAATGTTCAAAGTTTCCAGTGCAACACTTCAACTCATACAGTCCAGAGGTTTATTTGGAAAGTTAGAGCATGAAGATCCGCACGAGCATGTACCAAGCTTTGTGGAAGTGTGCACCCATTTATCATTCAAGAACCTATCTCAAGAATCCATACGGTTTCACCTATTTCTATTATCATTGACTGGGGAAGTTACTAAATGGTCGGTTGAGCATCCCAACAACTCCATTCAATCATGGGAGGAGCTAGTTAAGGCATTTCACGAAAGATTCTTTCCCCCATCAAGAATGATGAAGCTGAGAGACGATATTCAGAATTTCAAGCAAGAGGAGGGCGAACCAACTCATGAGTCATGGATAAGGTTCAAGAAATGTTTGCGTAAATGCCCAACTCATGGACCACCAGGTGAATTGCTGCTTCAACACTTTTACCGTAGTCTGGACTCGGTTAATAAATGGATAGCTGATCAATTAATGGAAGGAGGAATAATGCTACAACCATTTGAAGTGGCCTCATTTCTCCTAGACGGTATGACTAGAGTAAACTAGGCTTGGTATACCAAAGATGATCAAGTTTCCCCACTATGCTTCCAGTTAACGCAAGAGCAGATCGAAAAAGAAAGGGAGAGGGATGAAAACATCAAGAAGATGTTATCTCAAATGGAAATACTACAAGAACATATGAATGGGACACGTGGAGTATATTGAATTGAGAAGGGTTCTTCTTCTGGTTACTCAAGACAGGGAGAGAATCAAGGTTGGAACTCCAGGAGATACGATGAGGGTTTCTACCCATGCTATCAACCGCGGGGTAGGAATCAAGGTTGGAATTATTATAGTGGCAAAGAATCGAGGAGATGTTGGCAAGATGGGGCTGAGTGGTATGATCAAGAGGAAGACCACACTTGTTTGAGTGAAAGCCCGAAATCTAAAGGGAATGCAAGTAGTCCTCGGTTAAATGATTTGTTATCACGCATACTCGATAAAGTCGAGGGCTTTGATGATTTGCTAAAAGGAATGAAATGTGACTTTTCATCATTGAACAATAAAGTGAACTCTCATGCTGAGACCATCAAAATGCTGGAAGGTAAATTGAGTCTATTATCAGCTCAATTAACGTCCACAACACCAATGGACTGTAATGAAAGAGAGCTTGATGTGGTTACCCGTAGCGGTAAAGTGGCAATAGGGAAGGTGATAGAAGATGAGGATCCTCAAAAACATGAAGAGGGCCAAGGTGGGCAAGAACAAGATTGACCTATTCGACAAAGCCTCACTAAAGAACCATAAGAGGAAGGAGAGCAACAAGTTCAAGTGCCTAAAGTCATACACCCTTTACCCAGGATACCTCCACCATTTCCCCAACATTTTAAAATAAAAAGAATGAAGATGAGAAGTTCAATAAATTTTTGTCGGTATTTAAGAGCTTATTGATTAATCTCCCTCTGGTGGAGGCAGTGTTGGAAATGTCGAGATACACCAAATTCATGAAAGAACTGGTTACAAAGAAAAGGAAGTTGGACTATGAAACGATCGAAGTCCCCCATAGTTGCAATGCAATTATGACAAATGATTCATTCACTAAGAGAGAAGATCATGGGGCATTCACAATCCCATGCACAATTGGCATGCTCCAATTCGCTAAAGCCTTGTGCGATTTAGGGGCAAGCATCAACTTGATGCGTTGATGCCCTATGCAATATACAAGCAACTAGGTTTGGGTGAACCAAAGGCAACCACAATGAGGCTCCTTATGGCTGAACGATCAATCAAGCACCCAGTGGGTATACTCTATGACATATTGGTAAAAGTAGATTAGTTGATCTTTCCAGCTGATTTTGTGATTCTAGATTGTTAGATCAACGATGAAATCCCCATTATTTTGGGAAGACCATTCTTAGCCACCGGGCAAGCATTGGTGGATGTTGAAAATGGGAAATTGAAGTTCCGTGTGAATGATGCTGAGGTGACCTTAAATAACTGTAAATCTATGAAACAACCAAGTAATCTCCATATGATATCTACTAAGGATGTGATAGATGAGGCAGTGGCAAGTATGAGTCATTTAATGCGAAAGAATGAACACCTTGAATCTGTACTGGCCAATTATGATGAAGCAGAAGTTCAAGGTTACGAAGAAGTGGTAGCTACTTTATCAGGGTTAGGAGCATATTGAAGAAATCCAATCAAGTTGGATATCGACCTAAAGAAAATAGAGAAAGCCCCCCTGCAAAGCCATCAACAGAAGAGCCACCAATTCTGGAATTAAGAGCCCTACCCTCTCATCTCAAATATGCCTTTTTAAGAGCCAATAATACTTTATCGGTGATTGTCGCAACCAAGGTGCTTGAAAGGCAGGTGAATTTTCTCATTGAAGTATTGCGTAAGCATATAAAAACTATTGGATAGACAATAGCCAATATAGTATGAATTCCTCCTGGCATCTGTACTCACAAGATTAGGCTCAACAGTGAATGTAAACCTACTATGGAACATCAACGGGGATTGAACCCTCCAATGCAAGAGGTGGTAAAAAAGGAGATCATCAAGTGGCTAGATGCGAGAGTGATCTACCCTATTGCAGATAGTAAATGGGTAAGTATGGTGCAATGTGTATCGAAAAAGGGGGTATAACCGTAGTCCCAAATGCAAAAGGAGAACTTGTACCAACAAGACCAGTGACTGAGTGGAGAGTATGCATGGACTATCGTAAGATTAACTAGTGGACCAAGAAAGACCATTTTCCAATGCCTTTTATGGATCAGATGCTTGACCGGTTATCAGAAAGAGGGTGGTATTGTTTTTTGGATGGGTACTCCGACTACTATCAAATAGCACTGGAAGATCAAGAGAAAACCACTTTTACTTGCCCTTATGGAATATTCACATTCAAAAGGATGCCATTCGGGCTAAGTAATGCCCCATCAACATTTCAGCGTTCCATGCTATCTATTTTTGCAAATATAGTCGAAGACTCTATGGAGGTGTTCATGGACGACTTCTCAGTCGTCGGGGATACATTCGAAGAGTGCTTGACCCACTTAAGACAAGTACTCCAAAGATGCGTTGAAACAAATCTGGTTTTGAATTGGGAGAAATGTCACTTTATGGTAAAAGAAGGTATTGTTCTTGGGCATAAGGTGTCGTAAAAGGGGCTGGAAGTTGACAAAGCAGAAATTGAGGTCATTGAGAAATTACCCCCGCCAATTTCAGTAAAGGGTGTTCGTAGCTTTTTGGGGCATGCAGGATTTCACAGAAGGTTCATTAAAGACTTCTCAAATATTGCACTCCCATTATGCAAACTCTTAGAGAAGGAAGTGAAATTCCACTTTAATGACGCTTGTGTGGCTGCATTTCAGTGTTTGAAAGAGAAACTGATATCCACTACAATTATCATCGACCCTAATTGGTTCGAATCTTTTGAGTTAATGTGTGATGCTAGTGGTATGGCACTGGTGTTGTATTGGGGCAAAAGCGTAACAAACTGTTTCATCCTATCTACTATGCAAACAAGACTCTAAATAGTGCCCATCAAAATTATACGGTCACCAAACAAGAGTTACTTGCATTTGAAAAATGCAGGGACTTGCTAGGCACCAGAGTAATCGTCCACACTAATCATGCTGCACTCCGGTACTTGATGGCAAAGAAAGATGCAAAACCATAGTTGGTTAGGTGGGTACTGCTATTACAAGAATTTGATTTCGAGGTAAGAGATCGAAAAGGATACAAAAATCAAGTGGCCGACCATTTATCAAGGTTGGAGACAAGGGTGAATGTTGAGCATGAGGTTGACATAGACGACTCTTTCCCCGATGAACATGTGTTTGCAATATCCCTCAAACATACGCCATGGTATGCAGATTTTGCAAATTACATTGTGTGTGGGCTGATGCCGGATGAGTTAACGTTTTACCAACATAAAATATTCATGTTCGATGTTAAAAAGTACTTTTGGGATGAACCATACTCGTTTCGAGAGTGTGCTGACCATGCTATCAGAAGGTCTATTCCAGAACAAGAAGCAATAGAAATTCTCCATGCTTGCCATACATCTCCAGTGGGAGGTCACCATGGTGGTATTCTCACCGCTGCTAAAGTCCTCCAGAGTGGATACTACTGGCCGTCACTCTACAAGGATGCACATGAGTTTGCAAGAAAATGCTCTAAATGTTAGTAGCAAGGTGGAGTGTCTAGTAGACACGAATTACCTCTCACTCTTATTTTAGAAGTTGAGCTATTCGATGTATAGGGGATCGATTTCATGGGCCCATTTGTGAGCTCGTTTGGAAATAAATATATCTTAATGGATGTAGATTATGTTTCTAAATGGGTGGAAGCCATCGCACTTCCATACAACGTAGGAAAAAGTGTTGTCCAATTCCTGAAAAGCTACATCATTGCAAGATTTGGCACTCCGAGAGAAATCATTAGCGATGGGGGATCCCACGTTTGCAATAAGTGGTTCTCAATGGCACTGAACAAATATGGGGTGAAGCACAAAGTAGCAACCTCATATCATCCCTAAACAAGTGGCCAAGTCGAAGTATCGATCGGGAAATCAAAAGCATATTGGCAAAGACGGTGAATATCAACATAACTGACTGGTCTATGAAACTCGATGATGCACTATGGGCATATCAGACTGCATACAAAACACATATCGGGATGTCTCCATATCAGTTGGTTTATGGTAAGGCTTGTTATTTGCCCGTCGAGTTAGAACACAAAGCATTGTGGGCATTGAAAGCTTTAAATTTGGACTGGTTAAAGGGAGAGAGTAGAGCAGCTGAATGAACTGGATGAATTGAGACTCAGATCATATGAAAGTTCAGCCATCTATAAAGAGAAGATGAAGAAATGGCATGATGCTCGGATACTCAAGCGAGACTTCAAGGTCGGAGATTGGGTTTTGCTATACAACTCGTGACTTAGACTTTTCCCCGGAAAACTCAAATCTAAATGGTCTGGACCGTTTAGAGTAACGCGAGTGTTTATCAATGGTGCCATAGAAGTTGAAGACTAGGAAGGACCTCCATTTACAGTGAACGGTCAACGACTAAAATTGTATTTGGGGGCTTGTCAAGAAATTTCTTTGGTTGAAATGGTGTATTTAGAAGACGCATGAAGACGCTGTTGCGTCGTGCCACGACGTTAACTAAGGCGTTGTTTGGGAGGAAACCCAAAACCATGTATTACTTTCTTTTGCTTTGATAAAATAATGGTGTGTTGATTGTACACATGGAAGTATGAATAGTGAACAAAAAGTGCAGATAGGCGAGTGATGAATCCAGTCGGCGAAGTAGACGAATGGGTCGGACGATCTGACCCTATCCGCCGTTCGACTCTAGACATCGTCAACACTAGAATCTATAAAACTCGACGAGTGTTGGAAATCATTGGCGAATAGCCAATCATGTCGGCGATCACGATGGACACCACCGTTTGGACCCCCTTAAACTAGAAGTTCTGTAAACTTCGGCGGAGAAACTACACAGTCAGCATTCCGCCGAGGGAATTGGCGAGTTTGACTAACGTCACCGAGTGAACGGTTTTTGCAAACCAAAGGATTAAAAGTCCTCACTTCATTCACTTTTCCTCATATTTTTTTATCTATTCAAAACCCACACCTGCAATATAGTTTTATATCTCTTGCACTTCTGAAGTATTTTGATTCATTGGTTTGTGCGCGGATTTGGATTGCATTGCTGCCTAGCTTCTTAGTAGTATTTCAATAAGTACAGAAGGTTAGTTCCTTAATAACCATACTTATTTCATCAGCCACTGAGACTACATAGACAGGACCCTTCTTTACATCCCTCTCTTTCTTCCGCTATCTTTAATTTTATTTGAATTTGAGGACAAATGTTTTTATTTGTGGAGGGGTGAGACCCACCTATATTTGGGCTGTTCTGTTTATAATTGTGTTTAAAACTGCTTTTGCGATTGTTTGAGCTTATGGCTCTTTGTTGGGTTTAATTGCAAAATGAGTTTGACCTTTTTCCAAAAAAAATTGAATTTTTTGCATATTTTTGCCACCCCTCGTGAATTGAATATGGTTGTTCTTTTGCAAAAAAATTAGGTCTTGGTTTCGATCAATACCGATGAGTTGAATAGTGCTCTCAATTGAATGAACATGCATGTATGGCTATGACGAGGCCAAATAAAGTTGCATAGAAAATATGTGAACTCTTTGCATCTCGTTGTGATTAGCCATTTATCGAATTGATTCTCTTGTAATGACCATTGCACACTAGCGAAAGTGTGTAGTCTTGCTTAACTTAAGTGTCGATGCCCTGTGTGATTAGCTTGCTTTGTCCCATGCATGAATAAACCTAGAATTTGCCCTGTTAGTCTGATTGATTTAGAAAGGTGTCCTCTTGATATGATCTTAGGAAACTTTAAAGAGTGTGAGCCAAATTTGACATATACCTCTTTTGTGGCCTACCCGTGAGTATGGGAAACTCTTTTTGAACACCCTTTGAGCCTTACCTTTATTTGGAAGAACCTTGATGAACCCTAGACCTTACTTGACCCACTACCTATAATGCCCTTGATTTGTGGTTTAGTGAATAGCCAACTTAGGCAAAAAGCCTAAGTTGGGGGTGTGGTAAAAAGGAAAAGGAGAAGTCAAGAAGTGCAGGAAAAGTCCCCTTTAACCCATGGTCTTGAACAACAGTGGAAACCCCTTCAATAAAAATAAATAAATAAATGTGTGGAATAAGGTACGAAGGAAATCGAGTTTCCAAGCAATCCATGAAGGTGAATAAAAAGGTGACTTAGAAGCACTAGAAAAAGAATTAATAGAGGAAAAGAAGGGAATGCCTTGAGAATACCACATCTCACGAGAAAAAAGTCACTGAGCCTAAATGACCATACCTTTGCACTCATCCCCATTACAAGCTTTAGAAAGACCTTTTTGATCTTGAGTAAGCCGAATCGAAAGTCGATTGGAAAATAAGGGCAAACCTATGGGTAAAAACATGCATTGTATTCCTCTTTTTGAGTGTGAGTGTTGCATCTGATTCCTGATCTTGAGTTGATTGACCTCTGTGTATGAATATGGAATCATTCTTCATGTGAAGGCATTTAGATACTTTTTGTTGAGCTTGAACTTGCACAAGTAGCAAACATTGCAAGCACAAGAATCTCTGGTATTGGTGTGTCACAACTTGAATCTTTGAGTACACAATTGATCTGTGCATAAGTAATTTGAATCTTGTTGTGTATATTCATGATTGAGTCTTGTGTAGCACTGTTTGAGACACCATTTTTTATCGGCTGAACGTGAGTTTGCTTGAGGACAAGCAAAAGTTTAAGTTGGGGGTGTTGATGAGTCCACAAATTGGACTCATTTAGGTCTTTATTTTGATAAGAATAGTGTCCTCGAATGCTTATTTTGTCTAAATATCTGATGAAAACTCTTAAGTTTTAGGTATTTGAAGTTTTAGTGAAAGCATGGACACTTAGGCGCAAAAAGGAACAAAAATACTGAAAAGAACGACGAAGCTGAAACCCGAGCATCGCCAAGCACACTTGGCGATTTGCCGAAGGGATTTACTCTGCCCTTTGTTCTAGTACGCGAAGCCCTGAAGGAAAAGGATAAAAAAGGCGATAAAAGGAGCAGTCGGCACTTCACCGAATAGTTTTGCGAAGCAGTACTATACAGCTCAATGGTCCAAAACGTGAAGGTGTTGAAGGCAAGCACGAAATGGCGATGAGACAGATAAAGGGCGAGTCGCCGAAGTCATTCGACGACATCAACTAACTTCGCCAAAAGATCCACTACCACTATTTTCTGAAGTCTATAAATACTGAACTTATTATTATTTTTAAGTGTCAAACTTTTATTTTAATTTCCAGAATAGAATAGTACTTTTTAGATATTTTCACTCAAGTTTGGAGAGGGTTTTTGGGAACTTGAAGAAAGGAGTTCATCTTCCCCAAGTTGGAAGTGGGTCTTCTCTATTCTTCTTCCTTTGCTTAAATTAAGTTTAATTTCTTATACCCATTTGATTTTACTATTATTTTAGGTGTATTTTGTTATTTCTTGATGTGTGGCTAAAAACCCCATTCTTGGGGTGTGATTTGGCAAATATGTGTTGATATTGTTGTTGGGTGTTGCTTGTTGATAGGCTAGATGTATTTTAATGGTGATTTCACCTAGTGGTTGTGGTTTAATCTAAAGGGTTTGTAGTTGCATATACAAAGCCACTTATGTGTTTTCGGCTTGCCCGAGAGGGAGGTCATGAAACCAAGACCACTAGACCGATGGCCTAAGGAGTGGGTCGACATGAGGTTCAGCCCGAAAGGGTGAGCCCTTGTCCCATATCCTAACACTCAGCTCGAGAGAGTGAGTGGGGTAAGGCATAGGCTGGTCTTCATGCGGCAAATGGGTGTCTGAGAGGAACCCATTTGAAACGGGGTAAGTTGCCCGAGAGGGAACTTATTTCCATTTAAATCTTAGCCTAGTCACTATTATTTTGCAAATTTCCTATCGAAAGCATGTACCCAACGATTTATCTCAGCTTGTATTGCGGTCACACCCCAAGAACTTCTCCTCATACTCGATTTTCTTATTAATATTATCTATTTTTACTACTTGTGACCAAACCCCATTTGATATTTGACACTTTTGTGTCACCCCCTTTAATTTACTATGTTTTTGTTCGTTAATGTCTTTAGCTACGACTAGTTAGAGCTAAATTTTATTTTTTTATCAATTCTAAAAACAACTCCCTTGGGACACGACCCCAACCTTTAGTTGGGTTACTATACTATCGACGATCGTAGACACTCATACCGTAGGTTTGTGTCGTTGGTCACAATAAGCATTAGGCAAGTAGTAACGAGGCAAGTTCTAACGTTGGCCACCACTAAAAAGATTTCTAAGCGAAAGAATTATCAATGCATGCAATAACACTATTCAAGAATTACTTAGTTACTATTCATACGTTGTTAATCGCTCATGGTTTCCACAACCCTAGTTGTGGATTTAGTTACCCATAATAGCAAGAACACAATTCATATTTTTAGATGAAGAAATCATGAACTTACGTAATAAGTAGAAGAAACCTATAATCTCAACTTGAATTGCAAAATCAAAATCTTCGAAACGAACTTAGTAAATTAAGAATTGCTAAAGTTGCAAGTTAATCTCCAAAGTCAAGAACTAAAATAAAAGTAATAAAGTCTAACCCCCAAAAACGAGGTTTACATGCCCTATATATAGAAAAATAAATCCTAACTAAAAAGGAAACGAAATAAGGAAAGAATGTTTCAGGACGCGTCTTCGATCTATGACACTGACCTATGTACCGTTGATTGACCTACGATCCGTAGGTCCCTTCCGTGACTCAAGACTTAGGCAAATTTTTAGCTTCCAAAACATCATCATATCTGGAACTAGGGGTGTTCACGGTTTGGATAAAAACCGATCCAAACCGAAAAACCGAACCAAACCGATAAAATAAAATCGATTTTATTTGGGTTTGGTTTGGTTTGGTTTTAGATTTTTGAAAACCGATAGTATTTGGTTTGGTTATGGTTTTATTAAAAAAAAACCGAAGAAATAATCGAACCAAACCGATGAATTATAGACATATATTTTATTAATATACATACTTAATAGATTGTTTTTATAAACAATTTTAAAGATCTTATACATATTTTCATTAAAATTTCTTTATAATTTACT
>JAJOOE010001597.1:0-29047 GCA_036250405.1 Solanum raphanifolium
GAAGTAGCTTAGAGTAGTTAGAATCGAAAGGGAGTGAATGCACACTTTAAATGAACTCAAACGGGGCAACCGACGACAACTGGATGGGGCAGGTGACCATGGCGCCATGGGTGACGTGGGGCGCCAGCCCCTAAACTTCAGAGGTGAGTTTGGGGCGCTCTGGCAGGCGCGTCGCTCCAGGCCCCCAACCCAGAAATTTCAGCAAGCTCATTTTCTCGTTTTCTCACCTTATTTCACCTAAAATCGATTGGTTTCTTCCCCAAATCACTTAGAATCATTAAAAGCCTCAATATACCATAGATTCAACTCAAGAACACCACCGGAAACATACACCAAACCAACAAGAAACTTCAACAATACAACCACAAACTTCAACCAACACAATCAACAACACAACCCAACTACTTCAACAACATAACCAATCTTTTCTCGAAAATAAAATGAGTTTGGCGTGTGGGGGAAAGGATCAACCCAACACTATGAACTCACATACCTTAATAGGGATCACCCCCGACGATATCCACGATGGATACTTGTTTGATCTCCTCTTCTTCTCTTCTTCTCTTTTTTTTCTCTTCTTCTTCTCTCAAAACCCTCACTCTCACTTCTTTTAAAATGGTAAAACTGATCAAAAAATTAGCCTAACACATTTATATAACCAAAATAAAAGGCTAGGGAAAAGACCAAAATACCCTTGACTGATCCTAACTCATCTGGAGCTAAGAGATATGACTGATCAAAGTTGGCCAAAACTCACTGATTTCCCACACTTAACCAAATTTCCAGATTTTAAAATTCCTTCCAAAAATGATTATTTCCAATTCTAAGCCTCTTCATAGTTATTTCAAATTGTCGGATGTTAAAAATGTTGTTGATGATGCCTTGAGTAGGTTGTTTATGGGTAGTACTGCCCATTTTGAGGAAGATAAGAAAGTGTTGGCAAAAGATGTACACAGACTTGCACGATTTGGAGTTCGACTAATGGATTCCACAGAAGGAGGAGTAGTGGTGATGAGTGGGGCTGAATCATCATTAGTGTTAGAAGTGAAAGAGAAGCAAGACCAAGATCCTATTTTGCTTGAATTCAAGGTAAATGTTCATAAGAATAAAGTAAAGACTTTTGAACAAGGGGGAGATGGTGTGTTGAGGTATCAAGGTAGATTGTGTGTATCATGGGTGGATGAACTCCAAGAAAGTATCATGGAGGAAGCTCATAGCTCCAGATATTCTATCCATCCGAGTTCCATAAAAATGTATCGTGATTTAAGAGAATTTTAATGGTGGAGTAGTATGAAGAAGGGCATTTGTCACGCCCCGAGCCTACACCCTAGGAGGGACTGGCACTCGAGAACCATTGCTGGCCCCAAGCGAACCCTGGCATGGCTTCCTTACTCAGCGGAAGACTTAACTTAACAAGATAAACCCAAACAAAACTTAGAATGTTATAAAGAAAACATTCAACTAGCCAATAAGGCAAACTCAAGTCTCAATATAAGATAATGAAAATGAGAAGACTAGAGAACTAACATCTGACTGTCTATGAAGCCTCTAAAACAACTGAGATAGATTGAAAGCAATAAAGGGATCCTCCAGAAGCAAGGAGGCTAACTAACAAGTCTGGAGGTCAACTAGAATCAACGATGCGTTGGATGCTAATCATGGTTTCCTGTATCTACAACTTTAAAAGATGCATGCCAAATGGCCTCAGTACATTAAATGTACGACTATGCGAGGGGATTCTAAAACAAGACATAAGCTTGAAAGTAACTGAAAGAATTTACCTAGCTCAACTCAACTCAACTTAATTAAACTTATTTCAATATAAAGCAATAATGTAAATGCAATATAAAGAAAATGTTTTAAAACATGGATATTAACTCTGTGTATTTAGAAATACAATAGTAACTCTGATGTGTATGCAAAGATACAATAAAACTCTGAAATGTATATAAAAATACAAATTAATACTGTTTTGGGAGTTTCTCTAACCGAAACCCATCACTTAAGAGCTATTGTGATGATACATCATTTTGCTTCACGCTGCCAATGCCATCTTATACCTTGCCGAGGGTATAGAACCTGAACTACTGAGTGGATCCACTAGTCTGTGCTAAAAATCACTAAAGGAATTATCAAAAAAATATGATCCTTTTCTACCCATGATGGCTACATGGTTTATGGGGGCTGTGAGTTGTTTGAACTCTACCCCATATCGGTGCTCAATACTACTCCCAAAATATAATACTAGCTCTTATGTTTAAAACATACTTCATTCTGTGATTTGAGATAATTGCTCAAAAACATAGCTCAAAGGATATCTTGGAAATCAAAGTTTCCTCTATTGCTTAATTGTGAAAGCATTTACTCTTTTCTAAAAACTAGCTCAAATGCTCTTTGGAAATCAAGGTTTCCTTACTTGTTTAAATGTGAAAACATTTTAAACTCTTTGGGAATACATAGTCCCCATATACTCTTGAAGAAATGAACTTCAATCTTTACTCCTCAGTCTTTACACAACTTGAACTTTAAGTCTTAAAACATAGTTAAAACATTTGGAAAACACTTTTGGAAAACTCTCAGAAATTTTCTTGACTTCACTCTTACTTCCCTTGACTTTGATCTTAACTTTCCTTAAATATGATTATGGATTCAAGGTTCATGATCTCATGTTTATGGATGATTTCATGATGTTTAGACGTACCTTAGTGTGTTGGAATCAACTAGAAAACATAGGTACGTTGCTAAGGAACTAGTACGGAAAGAAGGGGGACAAATGGGAAGAATTGGCATCCCTGGCGCTCTGAGAGGTGAGGGGCGCCAGCCCCTAAACTTCTGGGACTGGGTTGGGGCGTGCTGGCTAGTGCGGTGCCCGAGGGGCCAAACAACTGAGGCCCCTTCTTGGGGATCTTATAGGGGTGCCCCAGGCCCCTGCCCAGGTGCACTCCGACTTTTCTCCTTCGTTTTTCAACTCTAAACCCCCTATTTCAACTTAGTTCTTCCCCCCAAGCACTTAGAATCGATTATACCCTCAATATATACAAGATTCAACTCGAAATTCACACCCAAATACATGAATTATTCTCAAGAAACTTCAACAACACAAACTCACAAGAATTCAAACGAATTTCATCAAGAACTCATAGGATTTACTTTCTAATCAAATATACTTCACTGAATTGAATCATGATTGGCGCGTGGGTGAACTAACCCAACGCTATGTGATCTCATATACCTCAGAGGATTGAATCCTTGGCGAAATCCACAACCAAATTGTACGATCTTGACGAATCTTGCCTTTCCTTCTTCTTTTTCCTCTTTTCTCTCTTCTTCCATCCCTAGCATAAATTTCCAATTTTCTACACTGACCAAATTCTGATTTCACCGCAATTAAACTCCTAAACACGGATAAAAATAATTGGGAAAGGAAAAGACTGAATTACTCTTCCAAAATCCGGTTTAGACTTTCCTTAATTGAACAGCCCAACTTCAAATGGGCATATCTCACTCATACAAATTCGAAATTGAGTAAACTTGGTGGCGTTGGAAAGATTATTCCAAGATATTTCCTACGATATCTGGAAGTACATCTAAATCATTCTGATATAGGAGTTATGCTCGTTTAAAGTTGACCAAAAACTCAAACTTAGCATAACTTAACAAATTTTTCCAGATTTTCATTATTTCCAAAAACAACCCATTCTAATTCTAGCTCTTTCTAGTTCTTTCAAATAGTGAGGTGTTAACTCCCCCTTGGGAATATTCTTCCTCGAATGAGATTACTCTTAATAGGCTATGGATGTAACATCTAACATTCAGTTCAAACACTCAAAAATCAAAATGCAAAAACAACATGCCAACTTATAAATAAATACCTAGAAAAGGATTAGTACCTTGATTTGGAATTTCTCCGGGCACAGAGAGATGTGGATATTTCTTTTCCATATCTTCCTCAGCTTCCCAAGTAGCTTCCTCAACAAACCGGTTCCTCTAAAGGACTTTGATTGATGCTACTTCCTTAGTCCTCAACTTGCGAACTTGACGATCTAGAATCTGAATTAGAATCTCCTCATAAGATAAGATATCCTTGATCTCAATATCTTCAGTTGGTATGGCAAGTGAAGGATCTCCCATGCACTTCTTAAACATAGAGACATGAAATACCGAATTAACCGCTGCCAATTCTTGGGGTAGCTCTAACTCATAAGCTACATTGCCAATCCTCTTGGATATTCAATAAGGACCAATATATATGAGACTAAGCTTCCCCTTCTTACCAAACCTCATAACAACCTTCATGGGTGAAACTTTCAAGTATACCCAAACATCTACTTCAAACTCTAACTCCCTTCTCCTAACATCAGTGTAGGATTTCTGACGACTCTGCACCGTTTTCAACCTCTCTTGAATCACTCTCAAAATCTATTTCTATCAACCTTGCTTCACCAACTTCAAACCATCTAATAGAAGATCTGTATCTTCTCCCATAAAAAGCTTCATAAGAAGCCATATGGATGCTAGAGTGGTAACTATTGTTGTAAGTGAACTCAATGAGAGGTAGGTGATCATCCAGTTCCCCTTGAAATCAATCACACAAGCCCTAAACATGTCCTCTAAGGTCTGAATAGTGCGCTCCGCTTGACCATCTATCTTAGGATGAAAAGTAGTACTTAAGTTCACCTTTGAACCCAAGCCTTTTTGAAAATATTTCCAGAACTGCGCAGTAAATTGGGCACCTCTATCTAAAATAATCGAAACTGGCACCCCATGAAGTCTAACTACCTCTTAAATATACAACTTAGCATAATCCTCTGTTGTATGGGTAGTCTTTACCGGCAAAAAGTGGGATGATTTGGTCATTCGATCCACAATCACCCAAATAGAATCATGTTGCCTGCAAGACCTTGGTAAACATGTGATGAAGTCCATATTGATCATCTCCCACTTCCATTCTAGAAGTTCTGTATTCTGAGCCATACCACCAGGCCTTTGGTGCTCTACTTTAACTTGTTGGCAATTCGGGCACTTAGCAGCGTACTCTGCAATGCCCTTCTTCATACTACTCCAACAATAGACTTCTCTCAAATCACGATACATCTTTGTGGAACCCGGATGAATGGAATATCTGGAGTTATGAGCTTCCTCCATGATCCTCTCTTGGAGTTCATCCACCCTTGGTACAAACAATCTACCTTGATAACTCAATACACGATCTCCCCCTGTTCAAAAGCCAATACTTTTTGCTTATGAACATTTCCCTTAAATTCAAGCAAAATAGGATCTTTGTCTTGTTTCTCTTTTACTTCAGACACTAACGATGATTCATCACCACTACTTCTCCTTTTTGGGAATCCATTAGTCGAACTCCTAATTGTACAAGTCTATGCACATCTTTTGCTAACTCTTTCTTATCTTCCTCAAAATGGGTGGTACTACCCATAGATAATCTATTCAAGGCATCAGCAATAACATTAGCCTTACCTGGGTGATAAAGAATACTCATGTCATAATATTTGAGTAATTCCAACCACCTAATTTGTCTGAGATTAATCTCTTTATGAGTAAGCACATACTGAAGGCTCTTGTGATCGGTGAACACATCCACATGAACACCATAAAGATAATGGTGCCATATCTTCAAAGAAAATACTACAGCAGCCAACTCTAGATAATGGGTTGGGTAGTTCTTCTCATGAACTTTCAACTGTATGGAGGCATAAGCTATAACTTTGTCATTCTGCATTAACACGCAACCCAAACCAACTATATACACGTCACAATACACAACAAAGCCTTGCATACCTTCTGGTAAGGTCAATACTGGGGCAGTAGTCAACCTCTTTTTCAATTCCTGAAATGTTTTCTCACAAGCTTCAGACCATTGAAACTTGACTGTTTTCTGAGTCAATCTAGTCAAAAGGGATGACATATATGAGAACCCCTCTACGAACCTTCTACAATGTCCAGCCAACCCCAAGAAACTCCTAATAACATTTGGAGATGTGGGTCTAGGCCAATTTTGCACTGCCTCTATTTTTTAGGTATCAACTTTTATTCCCTCTCCATACACAATGTTGCCTAAGAATGCCACAGACTCAAGCCAAAACTCACACTTAGAGAACTTGGCATATAACTCTCTATCCTTTAAAGTTTGGAGAACTATTCTGAGATGACTAGAAAGATCTTCTTCATTCCTTAAATAGATTAGTATGTCATCAATGAATATGATAACAAACATATATAAATAAGGTTTGAATACTCTATTCATAAGGTCCATGAATGTTGCAGGTGCATTGGTCAAACCAAAGGACATAACTAAGAACTCATATGACCATAACGGGTCCTGACTGCTGTCTTTGGAATATCACATTCCCTTACCCTCAAATGATGGTGGCCTGTTCTGAGGTCTATCTTAGAGAAACAAGTAGCACCATGAAGCTGATCGAAAAAAATCATCAATTCTCAAAAGAGGATACTTATTCTTGATGGTAACTTTGTTCAACTGACGGTAATCTATACACATCCTAAGGGAACCATACTTCTTCCTCACAAACAATACCGGAGTGCCCCAAGGTGGGACACTTTGTCGAATAAAACCTTTCTCTATAAAATCTTTTAACTACTCTTTGAACTCTTTTAACTCTGCTAGTGCCATCCTATTTGGCGGAAGAGATATAGGACCAGTATCTGGTAGAAGGTCTATACCGAAGTCTATTTCTCTCTTAGGAGGGACTCCGGGAAGATCATCTGGAAAGACTGCTGGAAACTCTTTTACTACTAAAACTGACTGAATAAGAGGTATCTCAACACTAGAGTCATTAACTCGGACTAAGTGATAGACACACCCCTTAGAAACTAACTTCTTTTCCTTAAGGTACAAAATGAAACGACCCTTAAGCACTGCTGAACTACTTTTCCACTCTAAGACTGGCTGATTTGGAAACTGGAACTTGACAACTAGAGTTCTACAATCAAGTGAGGCATAACAGGCATGAAGCCAGTCCATACCAAGAATGATATATAAATCTACCATGTCTAACTTAACTAAATCAGCCATGGTACTCTTGTGATTGAAGGAAATGGGACAATCACGATAAACTTTTTCTACTAGAATAGACTCACCAACAAGTATAGAAACACTGAAGGGCTCACTAAGTTGCTCAGGAAGAACATTAAAATTCATCGCAACATATGGAGTTACAAAGGATAAACTCGCTCCTGGATTTAGCAAAGCATAAACATTAAAGTAAAAGACTTGGATCATACCAGTGACAACGTTTGGAGAATCCTCTTGCTCTTGGCTACAGTGATAGGATATAAACAGTTTGCTCCTCTGCTAGTACTAGAAGTAGCTCCTCTAGGTGCAGCCCTTTCTGGTGGAGAAACTGAAGAAGACTGGGCTCTATTTCCCCCATTAACATTTCCCTGCTTGTTCTTTGGACACTCTCGCATGAAATGACCGTTCTGGCCACACTTGAAGCAACCAGTGGAGCCATCACTACACGTCCCTGAGTGGTTCCTACAACACTTAGCACATACAGGAGGATTACTACCCCTTTGAGCCATACTACCCTGAGAATAGGCAGGTTTGGCTCTGAAATTCTGACTATTGTACTCACCTTTATTCTTTGGTGCAGGCGCACTAGCAGATGATGGAAAGATGACCGGTTGGCATTACTCTTCTGTTGCCCGGACTCATTCCCTATCTTAGCTCTCTTATTCTTAAACTCTTATCTTTCCCGTGAGCTTAGCTTGTCCTCATCAACTTGTTGCACATGGATCATCAGCCTTGCTATGTCCATATCCCCTATCAGCATAGCTGCCTTGTCTTCCATACTTGACAGACGAGGCAACACAAAAACGAATAAACTCATCCTGCTCCTCATGTCGGCAACCATCTCTTTGCTTATCTTAGCTCACGGGAAAAAACACACCCTATGAAAGCACTCTCAAAACATTCCAACTCACAATCGATTATGCGCAAGCACGAATTAGAAAGAAACTTTTTAGAGATAAAACTCTAACGCAGAAAATAAGTATAAAAGAAGTGAAGGAATTTCCTAAATGTTGCAGCCTCCTAATTATAGATGTAGCGCACTTCACACCGATAACTAGGACTCTACAGACACAACTTCATAGACTCCCTAGGAATTTTGAACTATGTGCTCTGATACCAAGTTTGTCACGCCCCTAGCCTACACCGAAGGACTGGCACTCAAGAACTATTGCTGGCCCCAAGCAAACTCTGGCCTGGCTTACTTACTCAGCGGAAGACTTAACTTAACAAGATAAACCCAAACAAAACTTAGAATGTCATAAAGAAAACATTCAACTAGCCAATAAGGCAAACTCAAGTCTCAAAATAAGATAATGAAAATGAGAAGACTAAATAACTAACATCTCACAGTCTATGAAGCCTCTAAAACTACTGGGATGGATGTCGGGACAAGACCCACGACATCCTAATGAACTATAACTATTGAAAGCAATAAAAGGATCCTCCAGAAGCAAAGAGGCTCACTAACAAGTCTGGAGCTCAACTAGAATAAACGATCCGCTGGATGTTAATCCTAGTTACCTGTATCTGCATCATTAAAAGATGCAGGTCAAATGACATCAATACATTAAATGTATGAGTATGCTAGGGGAATTCTAAAACAAGACATAAGCTTGAAAGGAACTAAAGCAACTTACCTGGCTCAACTCAACTCAACTCAACTTAACTGAACTCATTTCAATATAAAGCAATAATGTAAATGCAATATAAAGAAAAGCTTTTAAAACATGGATATCAAATCTGTGTATTTAGAAATACAGTAGTAACTCTGATGTGTATGCAAAGATACAATAAAACTCTGAGATATATATAAAAATAAAAATTAATACTATTGTGGGAGTTTCTCTAACCGACAACCATCACTTAAGAGCTACTGTGATAATACATCATTTTGCCTCACGCTGCAACGACTGTCCTATATCTTGCCGAGGGTATAGAACCTGAACTACTAAGTGGATCCACTAGTATATGCTAAAAAGCACTAAAGGAATCATCTAAAAAGTATGACACTTTTCTACCCACGATGGCTACATAGTTTATGGGGGCTGTGAATTGTCTGAACTCTCCCTCATATCGGTGCTCAATACTACTCCCAAAATATGATACTACCTCTTATGTTTAAAAACATACTTCTTTCTGTGATTTGAGATAATTGCTCAAAAACTTAGCTTAAAGGCTATCTTGGAAATCAAAGTTTCCTCTCTTGCTTAATTGTGAATGCGTTTACTCTTTTCTGAAAACTAGCTCAAAGTCTCTTTTAAAATCACGGTTTCCTTACTTATTTAAATGTGAAAACATTTTAAAATCTTTGGGAATACATAGTCCCCATATACTCTTGAAGAAATGAACTTCAATCTTTACTCCTCACTCTTTACTCAACTTGAAATTTAAGTCTTAAAACAAAGTTAAAATATTTGGAAAAGACTTTTGGAAAACTCTAAGAAATTTTCTTGACTTGACTCTTACTTCTCTTGACTTTGATCTTAACTTTCCTTGAATATGATTATGGATTCAAGGTTCATGATCTGATGTTGATGGATGATTTCGTGATGTTTAGACGTACTTTAGAGTGTAGGAATCAACTAGAAAACATAAATACATTGCTAAGGAACTAGTACGAAAAGAAGGGGGACAAATAGGAAGAACTGGAGTCCCTGGAGCTTTGAGAGGCGCGGGGTGCTAGCCCCTAAACTTCTGGGACTGGGTTGGGGCGCGCTGGCTGGTGCGGCGGCCCGGGATCCAAAAAATTGAGGCCCCTTTGTGGTGCTCTAAGAGGGGCGACACCCCAGGCCCCTGCACAGGAGCACTCCGACTTTTCTCCTTCATTTTCAACTCAAACCCCCTATTTCAACTTAGTTCTTTCCCCAAACACTTAGAATCGATTATACCCTCGATATATACAAGATTCAAATTGAAATTCATACCCAAATACATGAATAACTCTCAAGAAACTTCAACAACACAAACCCACAAGAATTCAAACGAATTTCATCAAGAACTCGTAGGATTTACTTTCAAATCAAGTATACTTCGCTAAATTGAATCATGATTGGCGCGTGGGTGAACTTACTCAATGCTATGTGATCTCACATACCTCGTTTGATTGAATCCTTGGAGAAATCCACAACCAAATTGTACGATCTTGACGAATCTTGCCTTTCCTTCTTCTTTCTCCTCTTTTCTCCTTTCTCCAAGCCCTAGCGTAAATTTCCAATTTTCTAAACTGACCAAATTCCGATTTCACCCCAATTAAACTCCTAAAAATGGATTAAAACAATTGGGAAAGGAAAAGACTAAAATACCCTTCCAAAATCCAGTTTAGACTTTCCTTAATTGAGCAACACAACTTCAAATGGACATATCTCACTCATACAAACTCAGAATTGAGTAAACTTTGAGGCGTTGGAAAGCTAATTCCAAGATCTTTCCTACGATATCTGAAAGCACACCTAACTCATTCTGAGCTAGGAGTTATGGTCATTTAAAGTTGACCAAAAACTCAAACTTAACATAACTTTACAAAATTTCCAGATTTTCATTCTTTCCTAAAACAACTCTTTCTAATTCTAGCTCTTTCTATTTCTTTCAAATTGCGAGGTGTTACAGCATTGCACAGTTTGTTGCTAAGTATCTGAATTGTCAACAAGTTAAAGTAGAGCACCAAAGACCCGCTGGTATAGCTCAGAATATAGAACTTTCGGAATGGAAGTGGGAGATGATCAATATGGATTTCATTACTGGGTTGCCACGGATTCTCTGGCAACATGATTCTATTTGGGTGATTATTGATAGAATGACAAAATCAGCCCACTTTTTGCTGGTAAAGACTACCCATACAGTAGAGGACTATGCCAAGTTGTATCTTCGAAAGGCAGTTAGACTTCATGGGGTGCAAATTTTGATTATTTCATATAGTGGAGCATAATTTACTGCATAGTTCTGGAAATATTTTCAGAAAGGCTTGTGTTCAAAGGTGAACTTAGGTACTACTTTTCATCCTCAGACAGATGTTCAAGCACAGCGTACTATTCAGACGTTAGAAGATATGTTGAGGGCCTGCGTGATCGATTTCAAAGGTAGTTGGGATGATCACCTACCCCTCATCGAGTTTGCTTACAACAATAGTTACCACTCTAGCATCCAAATGGCTCCGTATGAAGCTATTTATGGGAGGAGATGTAGATCTCCTATTGGATGATTTGAAGTTGGTGAAGCTGGGTTGATAGGACCAGACTTAGTTCATCAAGTTATGGAGAAAGTGAAAGTCATTCAAGAGAGGTTGAAAACAACACAGAGTCGTCAAAAATCCTATACTTATGTAGGAGAATGGAGTTAGAGTTTGAATTAGATGATTGGGTATACTTGAAAGTTTCACCCATGAAGGGTGTTATGAGATTTGGTAAGAATGGGAAGCTTAGTCCCTAGTATATTGTTCCTTACAGAATATCCTAAAGGGTTGGTAATGTAGCTTATTAATTAGAGCTACCCCAAGAGTTAACAGCGGTTCATCCAGTATTTCACATCTCCATGTTCAAGAAGTGCATAAGTGATCCTTTACATATCATGCCTACTGAAGATATTAGTATCAAGGATAGTTTGTCTTATGAGGAGGTCCCGGTTCAAATTCTAGATCGCCTAGTTCGCAAGTTGAGGACTAAAGAGGTAGCATCAATCAAAGTTCTTCGGAGAAACCAGTTTGTTGAGGAAGCTACTTGAGAAGTGGAGGAGGATATGGAGAATATATATCCACATCTCTTTGAGCATGGAGAAATTCCAGACCAAGGTATTAATTTTCTTCTTTGTACTTTTTGATTTATATACTTGATGTGTTAGATTTGCTTGTTGGGTGTTTGAACTGAATGTTAGATATTACACCCCTTAGCATACTAAGAATAATCTCATTCTAGGACAAATGTTCCTAAGGGGGAGATATTGTAACACCTCTCTATTTGAAAGAAATAGCAACAACAAGAATTAGAAATAGTCATCTGTTTGGAAAGAATGAAAATCTAGAAAATTGGTTAAGTTATGTTTAATTTGAGTTTTTGGTCAACTTCAAATGACCATAACTCCTATCTCAGGATGATTTACGTGAGCTACAAGATACCGTAGGAAAGATATTTGGATTAAATTTCCAACGCCGCCAAGTTTGCTCAATTCCAAATTCGTATGATGGAGATATGTCCATTTTAAGTTGGGCCATCTAGATAAGGAAAGTCAAAACCGGATTTTAGAAGGGAATTATGGTCTTTTCCATACCCAATTAATTAATTTCATTTTTTCTAATTAAGATGGGATCTAAACTGATTGGAATCAATTTACTCTTTTGAAATTTGAGTTAGGGTTTTGAGAGAAGAGAAAAGAAGAGGAGAAAGAGGAGTAGAAACAAGGAATCGTCAAGTTCTTGAAGCTAAGATCCTGGATTTCGTCAACGGGTGATCCCTACGAGGTATGTGAGATCACATAGCATTGTGTTAGTTCATCCACGCACCAATCATGATTCAATTCAGCGTAATTGTGTTCTTGAAAGAAAAAATTATTAGATCTTGAGTTTGTTTAAGTTCTTGTGGGTTATTGTTGTTGGAATTGTTGAGAAGTTTCTTGAGTTTGATTCATGAAATTAGGTGTGATTTTGAGTAGATTCTTACATATATTGGTGATATAGTTGAATCTAAGTATTTGGGAAAAGAACTAATCGGATCTAGAAGGTTTAGAGTTGAAAAACGAGCAAGAAAATTCATCAAAAACCTAGGGAGGGAGCTGGGGCACCGCACCAACCAAAGCACCCCAACCCAGCTTCTGAAATTCACCCTCAGGCGCCCCGTACCACTTAGAGTGCCAGGGACGCCAGGTCTTCCACCTTTTCCCACTTCTTTCCATGTAAGTTCCCTAGCAACGTACCTAAGTTTTCTAGTTGATTTCTACACTCTAAGGTATGTCTAAACATCATGAAGTCATCCATAAACATGAGATCATGAGCCTTGAATCCATAATTCAATTCAAGGAAAGTTAAGAGTCAAGTCAAGAGAAGTTCATAGAGTCTTCCAAAAGTCTTTTACAAATGTTTTAGCTTTGTTTTAAGGCTTGAGTTTTGAGTTGAGTAAAGAGTAAGAGTAAAGTTAATTTTTTCAAAATATTATACGGGAACTAAGTATTCCCAAGAGTTGAAATGTTTAAACATTTAAGAAAGAAGGGAAACACCGATTTCCAAGAGAGCTTTTAAGCTAGTTTTTGAGTAATTACCTCAAATCACAGAAAGAGTTTTATTTTTAAAACATATGAGCTGAGTATATTTTGGGAGTAGTATTGAGAACCAATATGGGGATGAGTTCATAATAACTCAAGTCTCCATAAACCATGTAGCCATCGTGGGTAGAAAGGGTCAAACTTTTTAGATGGCACCTTAGTGCTTTTTAGCATAGACTAGTAGATCCACTTAGTTGAGGCGTTCTATATCACAACAAGGTATAGGAGAGTTCTGGTAGCGTGGGTGAGACGTTATAGCATCACTTTAGCTCATAGTGATTCTTGTCGATTAGAGAAATTCGCACAATATTATATTACTTTATATGTAAAATGAGTTGTTATTGTATTTCTTTAATACATTGTGTTGTCATCTACTGTTTTAAATGCTTTGTATAAACTGAACCTTTATTGTTGTTCTGACTTTGCATTTGAGTTGAGTATTCATGAGTTGAGTAAAGCTAAGGTAAATGTTCTTTCAGATTCCTTTCAAGCATATGTCATGTTAGTTTTCCCCTCGCATGCTCGTACATTCAATATACTGATGTCGTTTGTCCTGTATCATTTTATGATGCAGATACAGGTAACCAGGATCCAACGCCTCGTTGATCCAATTGAGCACTCAGAGTTAGTTGGTGAGCCTCCTTGCTTTCGGAGGATTTTCTTTTTATTTCTTTGTTACTCAATTGTTAGGATGATCTGGGGTCCTGTCCCGATATCCCTCTTAGTATTTAGAGACTGCATAGACAGTTAGATATGAGTTCTTTACTCTTGTATTTCAGATGTTTTGTATTGACACTTGAGTTGTGATTTTGGCTAGTCTAATATTTCTGTAAGACTATTGCATGAGTTATCCTTTGAGATTGTTTTCTTGTTATTTAACTCTTCCACTATAAGTTAAGCCAGTCCAAGGGTTCTCTTGAGGCCAACAATGGTTCTCGAGTGCCAGTATCACCCAGGGTGTAGGCTCGGGGCATATTCATTCCCTTACTATAGAGACGTCAAACTCACTATAGCGACAATTCTATAGTGACAACTTACCTTGCTATAGAGGTCTGAGAACTGCTATAGCGAGAGGTCATCCGTTATAGCGAGATCAATGAAAGTTCAGCAGCTCCACATTCAAAAATAGGCCATTTTTAAAACACAAATAATTTCCTTAATATCTTGGATATAAGTATACATCAATTATATCTCCACAAAATACCTCACCCTTTACCATATGGACCTAGACCTCGCAAATCCCAGATCATATAGGGTGTATTTGTAGTTTCAAGGGACAAACTGGTTCTTTTTTTATAAAATCACGTGATGTTACTTGTACAGTTGTCTTCCCAATACTTAACTCATTCCCACCTTCTCCATATCACAATCTAGACTATTCTTTATGAAGTGTCTAATGAAGATCTTGAAATTGTAGAGAAACTACCAGCAAAATTGTGTTTTGTCGTTCATAATTTCCTTGGTGTTTTATTTTTTTTGTTTCTTTATTTATAGAAAATTGATAAATTTATTCTTTGCCATTGTTGCAATTTCCCGCCATAATTTAAAATTTTACAACACGGAGAAAGAGTAAATACATTTCACTTAACAATCTCTTTTTGATGTTCAATTATTAGTTGTATCATGTATTTGTGATTATTTCTCTGTTTTATCGTTTCCTTGGGTTGTATCATACATGTGTGATTGTGTGTTGTTTTCTTCTTCTTTTTCTTGAATCCTTTCTAATTTGTTTTATTCATTCTTAGTTATCATCTTATTTTTAGTATTTTGGTTCACAAAAGATTTATAATTTGCTAAATCGGATGAATTTATTAGAAGTTCACTAATATGATTAAGCAATTAAGTATCTTTTGTAATCAATATGTTTTGGTCCAATATGATATAAACTGAAAGTTCATGAAATTGGCTATATGGATTATCAGTTTATGTGATTGTGACAGACATGAATAGTGAAATTGGTTATCTCCATTATGATTGTGATAGACATGAATAGAAAAATATTTAAAAATAATTCACAAATAACTGGTCCTTTTCCACAAATTGAATGATATGTCATTTCCATCATAGTTTGGTATGTGCACAGACATCAACATTTTGTGCAGAAGGGTTTCTTGATTGTCCTATGTTGAATCAAATATAAATTGGATAAGTAATCCTACCGTGAACAACTATTACCTTCTAATTTTATCCATTATCCAATTCAGATATGTTTGGTGTGAGAGATAGAAATAAATAGTCATGAGATAAAAAATAATAATCTAGGGATAAACATAACTTATCCCACCATTTATACTATAGTGATAGGTTAAATCATCCCTTCTATATGGAGGAATAACTAATCCCAGGATAATTAATCCCGACATCATTTGTTCTCAATCAAACGGCCCATAACTGTATACCTTGATGCAGGATACAAAGACATTTTATAGTAGCAGTGATCATTCTTTAAGAAGTAAGGCGGTAGTCATGTCGATTTTGAATGTTTTTGATCTCCTCAATATTCTAGATTTACACGTAATAAAGCAATGTGTCATTTTTCTTTTAAGTTGTTTCAAATAATTTTTTTAGTTTTACCACATGATCAATTATTAAGTATGACACAACTATAGAGATCAATCCAGAAAAAATACTATCTAACTATGAAAACAATTCGTTGAAACTCAACATGTTGGGCCCGTGCTCAAGCACTGGTCATCACCCATCTAGTGTGTGTGTATATATATATATATACACACGCACACATTAACAACATGAACTCCCTATATTAAATTACTATAATACCCCAACTAAAATCACTCAATTTAGTATATTTTCTATATATATATATATATATATATATATATATAGAGAGAGAGAGAGAGAGAGACAAGCACTAAATAATATTCTAATTTTGATACATGTGCCTTGCATGTGAATATCAAATCATGTAATACACTATTTTTAAAAATATTTTAAATATTATTAAACAAACAATTTAAGTACATGATTATAAATTAAATAATAAAGTATAAGTTTGTATTAATAATGAATGTAAACATTCTTACGATTACTAATTGTGTGCATATTGAAAGCTATGAAATTAATATCCCAAAACATTTATATTTATTTGTAATATAAAGGTTAGATATTTATTTTCATGCAGTCATTTCGTGTCAGCTATATTACTTACTCATACATTCAATGTACTAATGTTATTCTACTTACATCTTTTTATGATGAAGATATAGGTGTTTAGGATTATCAACAGGTGCTTCGTTGAGATTACTTTGCACTTCCCATTTGAGAGTCTTGGTGATTCCTCCTTGCATTTCGGGGGGCCCTATTTTTCATTTAGTATTTACTTTGGGCCTTCGAGGGTCTTATCCCAATGTCCATATTGAACTTAGAGGCTTCATAGATAGCTATAGTTGAATTGTTTCAAAATTCTTAGCAAATATTATATTTTGCTAAAATGAGCTTTTGAGACAGTTGAGTTGTATTGTTTTCTTTCAAGCTTTCAATTTGATTGAGTCAAATCTCCCGCTAAGTAGTCAGTTAGACCGATGATTCTCTTGAGAGCCAGTAATGGGTCTCGAATTTTGGCCACGTCTAGGGTGTAGTGTAAATGCATGATAGTAACACCTGATCCACTAGTACAAACTCACCCATAGTGGTTGAAACACGCAACGGCACTGCCAAGAGCTCCTAACTCAAACGCAATCGAGAAGCAGAATGTACATATACATATGAAAAAATAGAGCCTGGATCAGATAAAGTCCAGGCAAGCTAATGGCATAAAATAATCGTACCTATTATATAACACCCCGGATTCCAGAAAGACCAAAATGAAGAATTTATTTTCTGAACTTGCTGGTGCCACCGATAGAAGCCAAACCACGGCCCGTGGTTTGTGCCATGGACCATAGGTATGGTCTGTGGTTGGCTACCCAGAACCCTAGGAAAAATCATGACCCACGACAGGACCTACAAATCGTAGGTGGGACCACAGTCTATGGATCGTGATCCCCATCATCAACTCTCAAACGCCAACCGACGCCTTGCTAGGAGGGACCGTCGGTTAGTCTATGGGTCATGGGCCATCGATGGTCTTGTCAGTTGGTAAGTCGGATCATTTTTTCATTTCCCCTATGCATTGGACATTTAAACTACATCATTTTACACCTAAACTACGTCGTTTTACTCAGTTTAAGACTAATAATCTAGTCAGAACCTAAACCAAAACCTTTATTCAGCTAAATTCATCAAAATTAGAGCCAAAAAGAAGAGGAGAGTCGACTAGCCTCTCAAGAACAAACAAAGGGTTTTCTTGAAGTTTGTGCCCCAAAATCGAAGGATTTCTCCGTAGATTTTGTCACCAAGTATGTAGGATTTCACTAGTGAGTTCCTTTCATCCACTAGGTCTCTAGAATTCAGTTAGTTCCTTAATTCTCCTTATGTTGTTTAGACCTAGGGTTTCTAAATGCTTAAATATTTGTTGTGATTTAACTATTGTAGTATCCTAAACCGAAATAGTATGTTTTCTTGGGACTTTGTATAATTCCTTGTATAAAACTCAGAACCCTATTTTGTGTAGACTCTCTTAGTTCATGAATTACAATTGCTAGGTCAGTTAAACAAATAATCATGCTTCAGATTTCGAATGTTACATTATCAGTATATAAATGTTGTTTTTTCAGTTAGCATGTCAGTATTTCAGTTAAATTTCAATCATATACATATTTAGATGGGAGTAAACTTAGCACCGAGTTGCACTAGGGTTCAGTGTACCCTCATAGTCCCAGAACTGCGTGCCCCTGTAGGATTATAAGTCCCCTTGTTGGGAATCAAATTTAGTGATCACGCCAGTCATGCCTTTATACCCTTGGCAAGGTATATTGGGTCCTCTCGATAGGGAGTATACATCGGACTCCACGTTTAGTTCACG
Source organism: Solanum raphanifolium (assembly GCA_036250405.1). Classification (NCBI taxonomy): domain Eukaryota; kingdom Viridiplantae; phylum Streptophyta; class Magnoliopsida; order Solanales; family Solanaceae; genus Solanum; species Solanum raphanifolium. The sequence continues at coordinate 18,225 of JAJOOE010001597.1, forward strand.
TGGTTTTATGTCAGTTAATAGTACCTCCCACACTCAGACTCTTAGTGCATTTGACCAGATTTTCAGTACATACTTCAGTATTAAGTTCAGCATGTTATTTTCATGATTAGCATTTGGTCATTGCATTCAGTTTATCTTTTTAATTATGTCATTGCTCAATTATTCTTTGTTTAGCTTTTGTATATAGATTTGTTCATCTTAGTATTCATATCCTACATGCTTAGTACATTCTATGTACTGACGCATACTCTGCGCTACATCCTTCCATGATGTAGGTTTAGGTACTCAGCATTTAGACCGTGCTCAGTGGTAAGTCCTCATATTCTGAGGACAATAGACATGCTTTCATTTTAGTCTTTACATTTCAGTTTCAGTTTTGTGAGAGCTAGCTAGGGGCATGTCCCAACAACTCAGGTCACTTAGAAGCTTTTCAGACATAGCAGTAGAATCAACTTCAATTGTGAGTTTAATCTTTCAGTTGTTATTAAACTCTTAGTATGGTTTATACATTCAGACTAGTTGGGTATTCCCTATTTTTCCAGCTACTTATTGTTTTATGTTTATCCTCAGTATGCTTATGATATGCCAGACACAGGAATATCGTGGGGTCACTCGTGATCCTAGGTCCCGTGTTACGTCAAGGGGGTAATCTCAGGGTGTGACAAACTTTGTATCAAAGCCTTAGGTTCAAGAGTCTTAGGATGTCTGAAAGCCTAACTAAGTAGAATCTTTTTCATGGGTGTGAAGTGCACCACATCGATGAGAGGGAGGCTACGAAGTGTTTTAAAAAAAACATCACTTTCTTTGTTATTCCTTGTAGAGCTAATGCACACAATGCTAACATAGTTCCTCCAGTCCTAAATCATGAGGTACCAAATGCAAAATTTCGAAGTGCGGTTCATCTCTTGGCTCAGAGTGTGGCAGACAATCAGCAGGCCATAATTCCTACTAACAGTAATGGTGGATCAGTTGCAGCTAGGGTTTGAGATTTTGTTCGGATGAATCCGCCTGAGTTTCTAGGGTCGAAGGTTGGTGAGGAACCATAGAACTTCATTGATGAGGTTAAGAAAATTCTTGGAGTAATGCAAGTGATTGGAACTGAGACTATTGAGTTGGCATCTTACCAACTTAAGGATGTGGCTCATATCTGGTTCACTCAGTGGAAAGAAAACATGGGTGCAGATACAGCTCCCGTGACTTAGGATTGTTTTACTGGAGATTTCCTAGATAGGTTCTTCCCAAGAGAGTTGAGAAAAGCTAAGGCACAAGAGTTTATGAACTTGAAGTAGGGTTCAATGTCAGTCCAAGATTACAGGCTTAAGTTTACCCAACTCTCCAGGTATGCTCCATACATGGTTGCCGATTCAAGGGCTCAAATGAGTAAGTTCTTGTTTGGGGTATCTGATCTGGTGAAGACTGAGTGCATTAATGTTATGCTTCTAGGGGATATGGATATCTTCATACTAATGACTCATGCTCAACAGGTTGAGGGAGATAAGCTTAGGGAATTGGCTAAGGATAATAAAAAGGCTAGAGTTAGACGGTGGGAATTTCTCATATTTTCAACAAAGTTCTACAACCCCAGCACCTTCATCATCTAGTGCCCTATCTCCCAGGTTTCTACATCATAAAAAAGGTAGGGCATCAAGTTGTAAGTCTCAAAGGAGTGCTTTCAGTAATAGGACTTACCCAACTTGTCCAAAGTGTCATAAGAACCATCCATGCGGCTGTCTTGTAGGAAAGGAAGGGTGATTTGGGTGTGGTCAGTCTGGCCATAGGTTAAAGGATTGCCCTTCTGCCAGGTAGGGGCAAGGAGATAACAACAATATGGCTCAATCTACAGCTCCAGAAGCACCAATAGGTCGCCCAACTCAGCAAGGTACTTCATCTGGTATAAGTGGCGGTCAGCGCCATAACATGTTGTATGCTCTCCAGGCTCGCCAGGGGGCTACATTATCTTTTGTATCTCCCTATATAGCCGTAAACTTGGGTATCAGTCCAGAAACTCTTTCAGAACCCTTCTCAGTCTCTACTCTAGTTGGTGACTCAGTAATAGCTAGACACGGATACAGAAATTTCCCTGTCACGGTCTCTCAGAAAGTCACCTCAGTAGATCTTGTAGAGTTAGAAATGGTAGATTTTGATACCATTCTAGGCATGGATTGGCTACATTCCTGTTATGCCTCAGTCGATTATAGAACTACGGTCGTTTGGTTTCAATTTCCAAACGAGTCAGTCTTAGAGTGGAAGGGTAGTAGCTCAGTGCTTATGGGTCGATTCATCTCTTACCTTAAGGCCAGAAAAATGATTTCCAAAGGGTATGTCTATCATCTTATTCAGGTTAAGGATTCAAACTCTGAAAGACCAACTCTTGAGTCAGTCCCGGTAGTGAATGAGTTTCCAGAAGTGTTCCTAGAAGATCTTCCAAGAATTCCTCCCGAAAGGGAAATCAACTTCCGAATAGATCTCCTCCCAGATACCCTGCCCATTTCTATTTCTCCTTACATAATGGCTCATGCAGAGCTTAAGGATTTGAAAGAAAAGTTGAAAGACCTTCTAGATAAGGGCTTCATTAGACGTAGTATCTCTTGATGGGGTGCTCCAGTGTTGTTCGTGAAAAAGGAAGATGGTTCTCTCAGAATTGCATTAACTATCGGCAGTTGAACAAAGTCATAATCAAGAATAAGTATCCCATCCCTAGGATTGATGACTTGTTCGACCAACTGCAGGGTGGTAGTTACTTTTCTAAGATGGATCTCAGATCCGGCTATCATCATCTCAGAGTCAGAGATAGTGACATTCCGAAGACAGCTTTCAGAACTTGATATGGTCATTATGAATTTGTAGTTATGTCTTTTAGACTAACAAATGCTCCTGCAGCTTTCATGGACTTAATGAATAGGGTGTTCAAACAGTATTTGGACTTGTTCGTCATCGTCTTTATTGATGATATCCTCATTTATTCTTAGAGTGAGGAGGAGCATGCGACTAATCTGAGAGTTGTCCTGCAAACTCTCAAAGATCACCAGTTATTTGCTAAGTTCAACAAATATGAGTTCTAGTTACAGTCTGTTGCTTTCCTTGGTCATGTAGTATCAAGCGATAGGATCCGAGTAGATTCTCATAAAATTGAGGTAGTACAGCACTGGCCTAGACCTACCTCCCCAATAGACATCTGAAGTTTTTTGGGTTTAGCCGGTTAATACAGGATATTTGCTGAAGGATTTTCATCCATAGCTTCCCCATTGACCAAGTTGACTCATAAGATGGTCAAATTTCAATGGTTAGATGAGTGTGAGAAAAGTTTCTCAGAACTGAAGACTAGGTTAACTACAACTCCAGTCTTGACTCTAGCAGATGGTATAGACGGTTATGTGATTTATTATGATTCATCTTGTCACACCCCAAGCCTATACCCCGGACATGCCTGACACTCGAGAACCATTTCTAGTCCCAAGCGAACCCTTGGCCTAGCTTACTTACTCAGCAGAAGACTTAAAAGAATAAATATACGGATTCAATGCATCTCTATTCAACTGTTTAATAAAATACTTAGAACGTTCAAAGGTCAAACATTCAACTTGGCAGAAATGGCAACTCAGGTCTTCACATATGAAATAATAATGTAAAGACAACTGACTGCTAACTGTCTATGAAGCCTCTAAAACAAAGAGGGATGTCGCGACAGGACCCCCGATCATCTTAATAACTTAAAAGCTAAACAATTATGAAAAGGACCCTCCGGAAAGCAAGGAGGCTCATCAATTGACTCTAAGTGCTCAACCTGATCAACGAGGCATTGGATGTTGATCCTGGTTACCTGCGTCTGCATCATAAGACGATGCATCAGTACATTGAATGTATGAGTATGAGAGTTGGAATTCTAAACATAACATAGGCTTGAAAAGAATCTGAAAGGAACACTTACCTTTTCTTTACTCAATTCAAGAACAACTTAACTCAATATAAAGCAATAAAACACATGCAATATATAGAAAGCTTTTAAAACAGTAGAAAGAAACTCAGTTCGTTAAATAAATGTCCTATACTTGAGCCTAAGTGGTGATACAGCGTCTTGCCCAAGTTGCCAAAGTTGTGCTATACTTTGCCATCATATAGAATGCCTTAACTAAGTGGATCCACTAGTCTATGCTAAAAAGCACTTAAGGAGTCATCTAAAAAGTATGATCCTTTACTACCCATGATGGCTACATGGTTTATGGAGACTTAATTTAATATGAACTCGCATCCCCATAGCGGTGCTCAATACTACTTCCAAAATATACTTAGCTCATATGTTTTAAAACAAAATTTCTTTCTTTGGTTTGAGATAATTACTCGAAACTTTAGTTTAAAAGTTCTCTTGGAGATTGGTGTTTCCCTATCTTGTTCAAATGTAAAAATATTTTCAACTCTTGGGAATACTTAGTTCCCTTAGAGCTTTTGGAGAAACGAACTCAACTCTTTTACTCTTTGTTTAACTCAATAATTAAGTCTTAAAACAAATTTAAAACGTTTGTGAAAGACTTTTGAAAATTTTACAAACTTCTCTGGACTTGCTTCTTAACTTCTAGACTTGACTCTTAACTTTCCTTGAATTGAATTATGGATTCAAAGGTTCATGATCTCATGTTTATGGATGGTTTCATGATGTTTAAACGTACCTTAGAGTTTGGAATCAACTAGAAAACATAGGTATGTTGCTAAGGAACTAGTACGGAAAAATGGGGGAAGAAGGGGAAGAACTAGCATCCCTGGCGCTCTGAGAGGCGCGAGGCGCCATCCCTTGAAATTCAGAGACCAAGTTGGAGCGCTCTGGCTGGTGCGGTGCCCTAGAGCCTGACATTCAGACACTTTTTTGGGGAGCGCTGAGAGGCGCGGCGCCCCATCCCCTTCCCCAGAAAATCTTGAATTTACTTCTTTATTTTTCAACTCTAAAACCTCTAATTTCATTTGGTTTTTTCCCCAAACACTTAGAATCGACTAAAACCTCAATACATGAAAGATTTAACTTGAATTCACACCTATATACATGAATCAATCTCAAGAAACTTCAACAACAAGAACCCACAAGATTTAAAATGAATTTCATCAAGAACTCATAGGATTTACTTACAAATCAGTATAACTTTGCTGAATTGAATCATTATTGGTGTGTGGGTGAACTAACACAATGCTATGTGATATCACATACCTCCTAGGATTGAATCCTTGGCGAAATCCACAATCAAACTCTAATCCAACTCATAAATTAAAGAGTACTAAGAAGAGAATTAGTACCTTGGTCTGGAACTTCTCCAGCTTCAAAGAGATGTGTATATCTCTTCTTCATATCTTCCTCAGCTTCCCAAGTAGCTTCCTCAACAAATTGGTTCCTCCAAAGAACTTTGACTGATGCTACCTGTTTCGTTCTCAACTTGAGAACTTGGCGATCTAGAATTTGAACAGGAATCTCCTCATAAGACAAGATATCCTTGATCCCAATATCTTTAATTGGTATGATCAATGAAGGATCTCCTATGCACTTCTTCAACATGGAGATATGAAATACCGGATGAACTGCGGCTAACTCTTGTGGTAGCTCCAACTCATAAGCTGCATTACCTACCCTTTTCAATATTTTGTAAGGGCCAATATACCGGGAACTAAGCTTCCCCTTCTTACCAAATCTCATAACACCTTTGATGGGTGAAACTTTCAAGTACACCCAATCATCTGCTTCAAACTATAACTCCCTTCTCCTAACATCAATGTAGGATTTCTAACGACTCTGCGTTGTTTTCAACCTCTCTTGAATCACTTTCACCTTCTCCATAGCTTCGTGAACTAAATCTGGTCCTATCAACCCGGCTTCACCAACTTCAAATTATCCAATAGGAGATCTACATCTTCTCCCATAAAGAGCTTCATAAGGAGCCATTTGGATGCTAGAGTGGTAACTATTGTTGTAAGCAAATTCAAAAAGGGGTAGGTGATCATCCCAATTACCTTTGAAATCAATCACACAGGCCCTCAACATGTCTTCTAAGGTCTAAATAGTGCGTTCTGCTTTCCCATTTGTCTGAGGATGAAATGCAGTACTTAAGTTCACCTTTGAACGCATGCCTTTTTGGAATGACTTCCAAACCTATGCAGTAAATTGCGCACCTCTGTCTGAAATAATGGAGATCGAAACTCCATAAAGTCTAACCAATTCTTAAAGATACAGTTTGGCATAATCCTCTGCTATGTGGGTAGTCTTTACAGGCAAAAAGTGGTCTGATTTTGTCATTATATCGACAATCACCTAAATAGAATCGTGTTGCATGCGAGACCTTGGTAAATCTGTGATAAAGTCCATATTAATTATCTCCCACTCCCATTTCGGAAGTTCTATATTTTGAGCTAAACCACCGGGCCTTTGATGCTCTACTTTAACTTGTAGGCAATTCGGACACTTAGCAACAAACTCTGCGCCCTTCTTCATACTACCCTACCAATAAACCTCTCTTAAATCGCGATACATCTTTGTGGAACCCGGATGAATGGAATATGTGGAGCTATGAGCTTCCTCCAAGATGCTCTCTTGGAATTCATCCACCCTTGGTGCACATAATCTGCCTTGATACCTCAATATACCATCTCCCCCTTGTTCAAAAGCCATAACTTTCTGCTTATGAACATTTGCCTTCAATTCCAGCAAAATTGGGTCTTGGTTTTGTTTCTCTTTAACTTCAGACATTAAAGACGATGCAGCCCCATTCATCACCACTACTCCTCCTTCTGTGGAATCCATTAGTCGGACTCCTAAGTGTGCAAGTGTATGCACATCTTTCGCTAACTCTCTCATTTCTTCCTAAACATGGGTGGTACTACCCATAGACAACCTGCTTAAAGCATCAGCAACAACATTAGCCTTACCTTGGTGATAAAGAATACTCATGTCATAATCCTTGAGTAATTCTAACCACCTCCTTTGTCTGAGATTAAGCTCTTTCTAATAAACGCATATTGAAGACTCTTGTGATCAGTGAATACATCAACATGAACACCATACAAATAATGATGCCATATCTTCAAAGCAAATACTACGGCAACCAACTCAAAGTCATGGGTTGGGTAGTTTTTCTCATGAACTTTCAATTGTCTGGAGGCTTAAGCTATAACTTTGTCATTCTGCATTAACACACAACCCAAACCCACTCTAGAGGCATCACAATACACCACAAAGCCTTGTGTACCTTTTGGTAACGTCAAAACTGGGGCAGTACTTAACCTCCTTTTCAATTCCTAAAAGTTTTTCTCAAAATCTTCAGAACATTGAAACTTCACTGTTTTCTAAGTTAACTTGGTCAAAGGGGACGAAATAGATGAGGACCCCTCTACGAACCTTCTATAATATCCAGCCAAACCTAATAAACTCCAAATATCAGTTGGAGATGTGGGTCTAGGCCAATTCTGCACTGCCTCTATCTTTTTGGTCAACTTTAATTCCCTCTCCAAACACAAAGTGGCCTAAGAATGCCACAGACTCAAGCCAAAACTCACATTTAGAGAACTTAGCATACAACTCCTTATCTTTCAAAATCTGAAGAACTATTCTGAGATGGCTAGCAATATCTTCCTCATTCCTCGAATAGATTAGAATGTCATCAATGAAAATGATAACAAACATATCTAAATAAGGCTTGAATACTCCATTCATAAGGTCTATGAACATTGTGGATGCATTGATTAAACCAAATGACATGACCAGAAACTCATAATGACCATAACGGGTCCTAAATGTTGTCTTGGGAATATCACACTCCCTTACTTTCAACCGATGGTAGCCAGATCTGAGGTCAATCTTAGAAAAACAAGAAGCACCCTGAAGATGATCGAAAAGATCATCAATTCTCGAAAGAGGGTACTTGTTCTTGATGGTAACCTTGTTCAACTGACGGTAATAATACACATCCTAAGGGAACCATCTTTCTTTCTCACAAATAAGACCGGAGCTCCCCAAGGTGAGACATTTGGTCGAATGAAACCCTTATCAAGGAAATCTTTCAACTGTTCTTTAAGCTCTTTCAACTCTGTTGGTGCCATTCTATATGGCGGAATAGATATAGGACGATTATCTGGAAAAATGTCTATGCCGAAGTCTATTTCTCTCTCAAAAAGGACTCCGGGTAGATCATCTGGAAAGACTTCTGCAAACTCTTTTACTATTGGAACTGAATGAATGGGAGGAATCTCAACACTAGAGTCATTAACTTGGACTAAGTGATAGATACAACCATTAGAAACTAAATTTTTCTCCTTAAGGTACGAAATGAAACAACCCTTAGGCACTGCTAAACTACTACTCCACTCTATGACTGGCTCATTATGAATTTGGAACTTGACAACTCGAGTTCTACAATCTATTGATGCATAACAGGCATGAAGCCAGTCCATGCCTAGAATGACATCAAAATCTACCATGTCTAACCCAACTAAATCAGCCATGGTGTCCTTGTGATTGATGGAAACGATACAATCACGATATACTCGCTCTGCTAGAATAGACTCCCTAACAGGTGTAGAAACACAAAAAGGTTCACAAATCTTCTCAGGAAAGCATCAAAATTATTTCCAACATAAGGGGTTACAAAAGATAAACTTGCTCCTGGGTCTAGCAAAGCATAAACATCAAGAGTAAAACCTTTGATCATACCAGTGACAACATCTGGAGAGTTCTCTTGCTCTTGGCGATTAGTGATCGCATAAAGACGGTTTGCTCCTCCACCAGTACCGGGAGTAGCTCCTCTAGGTGCAGCCCTGTCTGGTGGAGCAACTAATGAAGATTGGGCCCTGTTGCCCTGATTTCCATTACCTTTTCGATTCATAGGGCACTCTTTCATGAAGTGTCCCTATTGTCCACACTTGAAGCAACATGTGGAACTATCACGACACTTATCTAGGTATGTTCTACCACACTTAGCACATGCAGGAGCCTAGTTACCTCATTGTGCCACACTACCCTGAGATTGGGCAGGTCTAGCCCTGAAGTGCTGGGAATTTTGACTATTATACTCACATTTGTTTCTAGGTGCTGGTGCACTAGCAGATAATGGAACATGCCTCTTTTGATTTTGCTGAAAGGACGAATGGTTCACATTATTGTTCTGCTGCCCGGACTCATTCCATATCTTAGCCTTTTTATTTCTAAACTCCTCTCTATCCCTCAGCTTCTCTTTCTCAATCTGCTACGCATATACCATTAACCTCGATATATCCATGTCCCTAATTAGCATCATTTACCTGCCCTCTTTTCTTGATAGACGGGGCAACCCAACAACAAACAGACTCATTCTACTCCTCATATCCGCAACCATCTCCGGAGCATAAAGGGATAGTTGGGTGAACTTCAACCCATACTCATGAACACTCAGTGACTCTTGCTTAAGGGTAAGAAACTCTCGTACGTTAGCCTCTTTCAGTTCTTGGGGAAAGAAACACCCCAAGAAAGCTTCCTCAAAACAAGCCCAACTCGTAGGTGGTGCTCCCTCAGCTCTACCCTTCTTCCACTGTTCAAACCAAGTCCTAGCAACATCCTTCAATTGATATGCAGCTAGTTCTACTCGCTCAGTATCGACAACGTGCATAACATCAAAATCTGTTTGGTGTTTTTAACAAACTTCATCATTGGCTCCGTATTAGTTATCACATATTTGTTGTTGTGTTCTATCAAATATAGCACAACCCACAAGCAATTTTCCCAAAAAGTATATCAAAAAACTGTAGTAAGGGACAAAAGAGAAGATAAATTTTCAATCATCCTCACTGGAATTTTTAACAGAGTTAAAAAAAAGTCACCAAAATAGCAATTAGAAATTAAAATAGATACATGAATCACTATGACTTACAGTAAAAGATTAAGCTTCATGAAAATATAGGAAGAAAACTTTGAGAAATGAAACACACTTCGTAAGTAGTCTAATTAATGTATTTGAATTTGACTCCCCTGTAGCAAAAAAAAAACATACAAATAATAGTGGCAGAAATAAAAGTTTGTTTACTAAAGAACCAAATGTAATGAATTTAACCATTCAACAGCGTTATGAGTTGTGGAATGAGAGGTCCAAGGGTAGTAATGTCGCATTCCAATCAAAAAACAAATTTCTTTGTTTATACGAAGAAACCTGTAGAAATGGACAAAAGAGAAGATCAATTTTCAATCATCTTTGATGAAATTTTTAACAGAGTAAAAGAAAAGTCACAAAAAATAGCAAAAATAAATTGTCATAATTATATGAATCACTATGACTTATAGTAAAGATTAAGCTCTATGAAATAGGAGGAAGAAAACTTTGAGGAATGAAACAAACTTCATAAGAAACTTAATTAATGTATTTGAATTCGACTACCCTACAACGAAAAATCACCTACAAATAATAGTGGCAGAAAATCCCTCTATTTATAGAAAACAAAGGGTAGTGTGAACAAATGCTTAGTGTGCCTTATCGGAAAGGTCACAACTATTTGGAAAAGTTACAACCCTTCGCAAAGGTCACAACCTTTAATAAAGTCACAATTTTTCATAAAAGTCACAACTCTTCATAAAAGTCATAACTTTTCATAGAAGTTACAACTTTTGATATAAAAGTCACAATTATTCATAAAAGTCACAACTTATCATAAAAGTTACAACTTTTCATAAAAGTCACAACTTTTCATGAAAGGGGAAGGATAGTTTTGGAAATAAATAAATTAACAGGAAATTCTAATTTTTGGTGGCGCCACGTAGGCGGGCCTAGGGTTCTCTTATATATATATATATATATATATATATATATATATATATATATATATATATT
>JAJOOE010001598.1:0-23382 GCA_036250405.1 Solanum raphanifolium
GGGTAAATTAGACAGATCATCAAAAATTGAATCAACAAGGAGAATGGAATAACTTGATTTCAAATGAGAAGATTATCTAGATAATTAATATGTACTTATTTTCATTGCTATAAATATACTTTTGCAGCAACTTTTAGTTGACAAGAAGCTCAATGATTTTATGTTGCGCACTACAACTTGGTGTTCAAATTGTGAAAAGCCTCAAACTGTTGGGGAAAAAGGATTTGATCAAAAACTTGTTTCAAGAGTCCAAATTAGATTTAATAAGTACTTCTTTGTTTCTAATTTATTTGTTGTACTTTTATTTTAATTAAGTTTAATACAGAATGTTTTTTTTGGGGAGGGGCATGTTTAAGACCGCAAAGTTAAAATATTATATTAAAAACATACACCTTTTCATATTGAAGGATTTGACATTTTCAAATAGTTATAACTTTTTCGATTAGTTGTGACATTTTCGAAGGGTTGTGACTTTTCCTAAGGGTTGTGACTTTTCCAAAGGGTTGCGATTCTTCCAAAGAGTTATGAATTTTCCAATGAGTTGTAACTTTTTTGAAGGTTTTGACTTTTCTAAAGGGTTATGACTTTTTTGGATAAGACACAATAATTATTTTTTCATACACTACCCGCTCTTGGCTTTGAAAAGAGGTTTCCTCACATTTTAAACTACATTTTTTAAAAAGTTTTTTTATTGCTGTTCTTCTTCTTAAAACACAAAATTTATTATATTTTCTATATTGTTATAAATCCATTGAATAGTGGATTGTCCATTTGGTTTATTCATGAACTACCAAATTCATGTATGTATATTCTCTAGGTGATATGAACCCCTTTTTGGATAACAATATGGATACCAATGTATCTACTAGTTTGGGCATTGAACTTGGTGACCTTTGAAGTGATATCTCAACCTATAAATTGAAATATCATTCACCAATGTAAAACAGACTTGAATAAGAAGAAAAGTCTTCTCCTTCATCTACTTATCTTCCTTAAAATAACTTTTCTCATCTTCCTTAAGAAAACTTTCTATTCATAATCTCAATAAAGAGGAACGATACAAGACATCAGATCAACAATATTTATGGATACTACTTCTCTGTAAGTTCATGGAGAAAAAAAAATTCCAAATTTGCAGTGCTCAAATAGCGTTTTCGATTCAAAATAAAAAAGCACAATATTGAGTTCAAATATTCAATCTATATTTGTTCTCCTATGCTTTCAAACAAGTGAGTGACACATACTCTATCATTTATTTTAAGAATCTTTTGCACATAATTTGGCAATTGTTAACAACTATCTTTTACTGACAAACTACAAAAACAATATTCAAATGAAAAGCAAACATCCATGACTCTGATACCAATTTTAGAAATTAGAGCAATATCGATGGATTATGTACCTTATATTTGTAGCGGAAGTCCTTAATTTTGGTAGCAAATATTATTCACTCTTCGAAACACTGAAAAATAAATATTACAATTCACGAAGTTATCGAAACTAAATAAATCATTTTTTAAACCATAATAAATATATCCAAATATACTATTAAAAGAAAATTAAATGTTAAAGTCAACCACAATCAGATTTGATCACTTGTATAACCCATGTAACAATAATTAAAATAAGTACTTTATTAACATAATATAGTAATACTCATCCACTGTCAATTTTCCATAAAAAACAGTAGGACTTCATGATCCCCAAGGAAATGTGCAAATACTTTATTAACATAAAATAGTAGTACTTCATTAAAAGAATAGTGAGAACATTCATGTTTTTATTTTTTTTAACACCAAATAGAAAGAAGCATAAAGATGTCCACATAGTCTACCACACGATTCTGTCTTTTTCTTTTAATTTTTTCATTAAAAAAAGTAACAGTACTAGACCATTTCAAGTTCCCATAAAACTTAAAAGTTTTTCTCCTTTTCATTATACAATATAACTCTTAGAATTTACTCATCTTCTCCCTTATATTACTTCCATGATCACAAAAAAAAGGACCAAAACATGATTAGAAAAATTACATAGACATGAAAATCTCTCCTCTTTTTCACTACTCCAAATGGAAGTTTATGGAGTAACAATTTTATTTTTACAAATCTATATCGGTCAAAAAAATTTCAAATCTATAACCAGATTCAAACTTCTTGATCTATATTAGGTCATCTTATTTTTCTTCCAGGTGTGCAACAATTCTGTCATCTATTTTAGATGTTTCCTTAAAGAAATTTAGAACACTAAATACCAAGAATTTTCACACAGTTTTCTTAGAACGAAAATAAATCAATCCACTAGAGTAAAATTTCAAGAAAGCATTATGCAAACAGGAATAACTAATCATGGCTCTGATACCTTTGTTAGAAATCAGAGCAATATCGTTAGATTATGTACCTTATATTTGCAGTGAAAGTCCTTGATTTTGCTACCAAAATGAATTGCTCCACAATCACTCTTCGAATCACTAGGAAACAAAGATTATTATTCACAAATTTATCGAGACTAAATAAATCATTTTTCTCAACCATAATGAATATATCCAAATATCATCATATGCCTATTGAAAGAAAATTAATGTAACACCCCGAAAATTTCTAAGTTAAGACTCGAATCATTCTTCATTTACTTGTAGGATCATATCAGGTGATTCATGAATTACCCATATGTGTAAGGGTAAATTATTTAGTATGAGAATGATTTGGATATGAATTAAGGTCACTAGAATCTCCTAACAAAAAGTTGAGTTGAAATTTTCCTTACCGATTAAGTTATAATGTAAGATTCTACTTGGGTCAACTTCAAACCACCATATCTCTTAAAATATAAAGAGTTACGTGACCCGTAACCTATCAAATTAAAGGTATTTGAATTATCTTTCCAACGCCACAAATTTCGCATCAATCCATTTTTTGAGTAAAAAGTTATGACCATTTTAGTAACCTGGTACAGTGTAGTGACGAATTAGCCGACGGAAAAATATTTAAAAAGGTCGTTTTCATCTTTTTACCTCTAAGAAAACCCTAAATAAATTTCTTGACTAATATAAGGCTCAAAACAATCAGATTTGCATCTCTTAATACATCATTCTCTTCTCTCTCAAACCCTAAGACAAAACCCTAAGGAAAAATCAAAGTAGAAGACTTCATTCAAGATTCTTTCTATCTTTTTCAAGATTCTTCTTCAAGGTAAGTCTTTCTCCAAGAATTTCATTCTTTCCAACTCAAATTCCTCCATACAATTATGAATCACTAATGAAAATCATAATTCTTGGCCTTAGAGTTTCAAGAAACTAATTCAAAAAATCTCAAGAAAGGTTTTTTTATTTTTCTCCTTCAAGCTAGTGTTTCAAGACTTCTAATCAAATTCTTCTTCAAGATTCTTCAAGAACCTTGTTCTTCCAGGTATGTAAGGCTATTATAGTGTTGGACTAGTTCATCCTCATGCCCTACATCTACTTTCAAATTAGTAAAAGAGAAATCTAGGATTCTACCCCTAGATTTGAGTATTCTTGAGATGAGTTGATTTTGAATTCTTGAGTTCCTAAATCTTTTTGAAATTATATCCCTAATTATTGAATTTCTATATGTTATGCATTAAGATCCTTGTAACACCTCTCCATTTGAAAGAGATAGAAAGAGTCAGAATTGGAAATAGTCATTTTAGGAAAGAATGAAAAATCTCGAAATTTGTTAAGTTATGTTAAGTTTGAGTTTTGGGTCAACTTCAAATGACCATAAATCCTAGGTCGGGATGATTTAGGTGTGCTTTCATATATCGTAGGAAATATCTTGGAATTATCTTTCCAACGCCGACGAGTTTGCGTGATTCCGAGTTCGTATGAGTGAGATATGCCCATTTGAAGTTGGGTTGTTCAAATAAGGAAAGTCTAATCCGGATTTTTTGAATGGCATTATGGTCTTTTCCATACCCTATTATTTTCATTTCATTTTTGGTAATTAGTTGGGGTCTAAACTGAACTTGGTCAGTTTACGCTTATGGAAAAGAGTTAGGGTTTTGAGAGAAGAGAAAAGAAGAGGAGAAAAGAAGAGAAGAAGCAAGGATTCGTCAATTTCTTGGAGAATTGCGTGTGTATTTTGCCAAGGGTTGATCCCTACGAGGTATGTGAGATCACATAACATTGGTTTAGTTTACCCACAAGCCAATCATGATTCAATTCAAGCGAAGTTGTAATGTTTTGAAAGCAAATCCTATGAGTTCTTGATGTTAATTCGTTTGAAATCTTGTGGGTTCTTGTTGTTGAAGTTTCTTGAGGTTGATTCATGTATTTAGGTGTGATTTCGAGTTGAATCTTGTATATATTGAGGGTATATTCGATTCTAAGTGTTTGGGAATAGAACTAAGTTGGAATAGGGGGTTTAGAGTTAAAAAACAAAGGAGAAAAGTCAGAGTTCACCTGGACAAGGGCCTGGGGCGCCGCCCCAGCCATTGCGCCCCAAGTGGTGCTCTGAAGTATGGGCTCTAGGGCTCTGTGCCAGCCAGTGCGCTCCACCCCAACCTCTGAAGTTTTAAGGCTGGCGCCCCGCGCTCGCGGGGCCCCAGGGACGCCAGTTCTTCCCATTCTTCTCGCTTCTTTCCGTACTAGTTCCTTAGCAACGTACCTATGTTTCCTAGTTAATTCCAACACTCTAAGGTACGTCTAAACATTATGAAATCATCCATAAACATGAGATCATGAACCTTGAACCCATAAATCAATTCAAGGAAAGTTAAGAGTCAAGCTAAGAAGTTAAGAATCAAGTCAAGAGAAGTTCATAAGAGTTTTTCAAAAGTCTTTTACAAACGTTTTAACTTCGTTTCAAGACTTAAGCTTTGAGTTAACTAAAGAATAAGAGTAAGAGTTCATTTCTTCAAAGATTATATAGGAACTAAGTATTCCCAAGAGTTAAAATGTTTTCACATTTGAGCAAGAAAGGAAACACCGATTTCCAAGAGAGCTTTTAAGCTAAGTTTTGAGTAATTATCTCAATCCAAAGAAAGAGTTTGTTTTAAAAACATATGAGCTAAGTATATTTTTGGGAGTAGTATTGAGCACCGATATGGGGATGCGAGTTCATAATAACTCAAGTCTCCATAAATCATGTAGTCATCATGGGTAGAAAAGGATCATACTTTTTAGATGATTCCTTAGTGCTTTTTAGCATAAACTAGTGTATCCACTTAGTTATGGCGTCCTATATGACGGTAAAGTATAGGACAGTTCTGACAGCGTGGGAAAGACGTTGTATCATCACTTCGGCTCATAGTGATGGTTATCGGTTAGAGAAACTCCCACACAAATTATATTAATTTATTATATGAGTAAGTTGAGTTGTTATTGCATTTCTTTAACAAACTGAGTTGCTTTCTACTGTTTTAAAAGCATTCCATATATTGCATATGTATTGTTGCTTTATATTTAGTTAAGTTATTCATGAGTTGAGTAAAGCCAAGGTAAATGTTTCTTTCTGATTCCTTTCAAGCTTACGTTATGTTTAATATTCCCCTCGCATACTCGTTAATTCAATGTACTGATGCCATTTGGCCTGCATCATTTTATGATGCAGACACAGGTAACCAGGATCAACATCCAGTGCCTCGTTGATCCAGTTGAGCACTCAGAGTTAGTTGGTGAGCCTCCTTGCTTTTTGGAGGACCCCTTTATCATTTGATTTAGTACTTTAGTGTTAGGATGATCGGGGGTCTTGTCTTGACATCCCTCTTTGTTTTAGATGCTTCATAGAGGAGTAGTTATAGTTCTTTAGTCTTCCGTTTTCAATTGTATACGTTAAGACTTGAGTTGCCATTTTTGGCTAAGTTATTATCTCTTGAAGTTATTTGCATAAGTTATATCTTGAGACTGTTTCTTGATTATTAAGTCTTCCGCTATGAGTTAAGCTAGTCCAGGGTTCGCTTGGGGTAGCAATGGTTCTTGAGTGCCAGTCCCGCCCAGGGTGTAGGCTCAAGGAGTGACAAACTTGTTATTAGAGCACAAAGTTCAAGAGTCTTAGGGAGTCTATGAAGCCGTGTCTGTAGAGTCCTAGTTATCGGTGTGAAGCGCGCCACATCTATAATTAGGAGGTTGCAACACTTAAGAAATTAGCTCACTTCTTTCACACTCATTTCGTACGTTAGAGTTTGATCTTTAGAAAGTTTCTTCTAATTCATACTTGCGCGTGTTTTTAGGTAATCATGCCTTCACGAAGAGCTGTTAGAGGTCCTCCTGCTAGAAGGAATGTCGAGGAGCAAGGGGTAACTAATGCACCTGAAGTGCAACCCCAAGGAGAAGTCATGAATGCTGAGTTCAGGGAAGCGATCCGGATGTTAAGCCAAGTTGTGACCAACCAAGCTGGGAAACAAAGGGGAGCTCAACAAGAATAAGCTAATACTTTGAGGATCCGAGAGTTTTTGAGGATGAATCCTCCAAGTTTCACTGGTTCATCCAGAGAACTTTATTGAGGAACTGAAAAAAGGTATTTGAGGTTATGAACGTTGTCGATGCTGAGCAAGTAGAACTAGCTGCATATCAGAGTTGGTGTTGGGTTAGCTGAAAATCAAAGTTTATCCGGTCCCTGAAAAACTGAAGTATGTTGCTAGGACTTGGTTTGACTAGTGTAAGAAGGGTAGAGCTGAGGGAGCACCACGTGTGAGTTGGGCTTGCTTTGATGAGGCCTTCTTGGGGCATTTCTTTTCCCAAGAATTCAGAGAGGCCAAGGTACGAGAGTTTCTCACCCTTAAGCAAGATTCACTAAGTGTTCATGAGTATGGCTTGAAGTTCACCCAACTTTCCCGATGCTCCGGAGATGGTTATGGATATGAGAAGCTGGATAAGTCCTTTTGTTGCTGGGTTGTCCCGTCTGTCAAGCAAAAAGAGAAAGGCAGCCATGCTAATTAGGGACATTGATATAACAAGGTTAATGGTCTATGTGCAATAGGTTGAGGAGGAGAAGTTGACGGATAGGGAGGAATTCAGAAATAAGAAGGCTAAGACGTCAGTGAATGAGTCAGAGCAGCAAAGAAATAATGTGAACCAGTCTTCTTTCCAACAAAAGCAAAAGGGACCTGCTTTATTATCTGCTAGTGCACCTGCACCCAGAAACAAAGGTGGGTAGAATAGTAAGAATTCCCAACACTTTAGAGCTAGACCTACACAGTCTCAGGGTAGTGTGGCATAAGGAGGTAACTGGGCTCTTGCATGTGCTAAGTGTGGTAGAACCCACTCAGGTAAGTGTCGTGATGGCACTATAGGTTGTTTCAAGTGTGGACAAGAGGGCCACTTCATGAAAAAGTGCCCTAAGAATCGGCACGGTAGTGGGAATCAGGGCAATAAAGCCCAATCTTCATTTGTTGCTCCACCAGATAGGGCTGCACCTAGAGGAGCTACTTCCGGTGCTGGCGGAGGAGCAAACCGCCTTTATGTGATCACTAGTCGTTAAGAGCAAGAGAATTATCCAGATGTTGTCACTGGTATGATCAAAGTCTTTACTCTTGATGTTTATGCTTTGCTAGACCCAGGATCAAGTTTATCTTTTGCGACTCCATATGTTGCAAATAATTTTGATGTTCTTCCTGAGAAACTCTGTGAACCCTTTTGTGTTTCTACACATATTGGGGAGTCTATTCTAGCTGAGTGAGTATATCGTGATTGTGTCATTTCCATCAATCACAAGGACACCATGGCTGATTTCGTCGGATTAGACATGGTAGATTTTGACGTCATTCTAGGTATGGCCTGGCTTCATGCCTGTTATGCCTCAGTTGATCCTAGAACTCGAGTTGTCAAGTTTCAGTTTCCAAATGAGCCAGTCTTAGAGTGGAAAAATAGTTCAGCAGTAACTAAGGATCGTTTTATGTCATACCTTAAGCCAAAAAAGTTAGTTTCCAAGAGGTGTGTGTGTCACTTAGTCCGATTTAATGACTCTAGTGTTGAGATACCTCATATTCAGTTAGTTTCAGTAGTAAAAGAGTTTCCAGAAGTCTTTCCTGATGACCCGGAGTCCCTCCTGAGAGATAAATAGACTTCGGCATACATATTCTTCTAGATACTCGTCCTATATCTATTCCGCCATATAGAATGGTCCCAGCAGAGTTGACAGAGCTAAAAGAACAGTTGAAAGATCTCCTAGATAAAGGCTTCATTTGACCAAGTGTCTCACATTGGGGCGCACCGGTCTTATTTGTGAGTAAGAAGGATGGTTCCCTTAGAATGTGTATAGATTATTGCCAGTTGAACAAGGTTACCATCAAGAATAAGTATCCTCTTCTGAGAATTGTGTCACGCCTCGAGCCTACACCCTGGGCGGGACTGGCACTCGTGAACCATTGTTGGGCCTAAACGAACCCTTGACCTGACTTACTTACTCGGCAGAAGACTTAAACACAAGAAATAGTCTCAAAAGGATAACTCATGTAATGTCTTAAAGAAATATTAAACTTAGCCAAAATGGCAACTCAAGTCTTAAATGTATACAACTGAAAACGGAAAGACTAAAGAACTATAACTACTCGTCTATGAAGCCTCTAAAACAAAGAGGGATGTCGGGACAAGACCCCCGATCATCCTAACAACTGAAATACTAAAAGCAAAGTAAAAGGAGTCATCTGAAATGCAAAGAGGCTCACCAATTGACTCTGAGTTTTCAAATGGATCAACGGGGCCCTGGATGCTGATTCTGATTACCCGTGTTTGCATTATAAAATGATGCAGGACAGATGGAATCAACACATTGAATACATGAGTATGCGAGGGGATTACTAAAACATACGTAAGATTGAAAAGAATCTGAAAGGAACACTTACCTTGGCTTTACTCAACTCATGAATAACTTGACTCAAATGCAAAGTAAAACAACAATAATGGTGTAGTTATAAAAAACATTTAAAACAGTAGTAGCAACTCAATTTATTAAAGAAATACAATAACAACTCAGTTTACATATATAGTAATATAATAGTGTGGGAGATTCTCTAACCAACAACCACCACTATGAGCCTAAGCGGTGATACAACGTCTTGCTCACGCTGCCAAAACTGTCCTATACTTTGCCGTCATATAGAACACCTTAACTAAGTGGATCCACCAGTCTATGCTAAAATGCACTTAAAGAATCATTTAAAAAGTATGATCCTTTTCTACCCATGGTAGCTACATGGTTTATGGAGACTTGAGTTATTAACTCGCGTCCCCATATCGGTGCTCAATACTACTCCCAAAATATAATTAAGATCATATGTTTTTAAAACAAAACACTTTCTTTGATTTGAGATAATTACTCAAAACTTAGCTTAAAAGCTCTCTTGGAAATTGGTGTTTCCCTTGTTGCTCAAATGTGAAAACATTTTTAACTCTTGGGAACACTTAGTTCCCGTATAATCTTTGAAGAAATGAACTTTACTTTTACTCTTTACTCAACTCAAAACTTAAGTCTTAAAACAAAGTTAAAACGTTTGTGAAAGACTTTTGGAAAACTTTATGAACTTCTCTTGACTTAAGTCTTAGCCTCTTGACTTGACTCTAAACTTTCCTTGAAATGAATTATGGATTCAAGATTCATGATCTCATGTTTATGGATGATTTCATGATGTTTAGACGTACCTTAGAGTGTTGGAATCAACTAGAAATCATAGGTACGTTGCTAAGGAACTAGTACGAAAAGATGGGGGAAGAATGGGAAGAACTGGCGTCCTTGGTGCTTTGAGAGGCGCAGGGCGCCAGCCTTTGAATTTCAGGGGCTGGGTTGGGGCGCTCTGGCTGGTGTGGCGCCCCAGAGCCCAAATTTCAGAGACCCTTTTTGGGCGCTCTGGCTGGGGCGGTGCCCCAGGCCCCTGCCCAGGTGCACTTTGACTTTTCTCCTTCATTTTTCCATTCTAAACCCCATATTTCAACTTGGTTCTTTCCCCAAACACTTAGGAACAACTAAATCATCAATATATGCAAGATCCAACTGGAAATCATACCTAATTACACGAATCAATCACAAGAAACTTCAACAAAAAGAACCCACAAGATTTCAAACGAATTAACATCAAGAACTCATAGGATTTGCTTTCAAAACTATACAACTTTGCTGAATTGAATCATGATTGGCGCGTGGGTGAAATAACCCAACGCTATGCGATCTTTCAAACCTCGTAGGGATCACCCCTTGATGAAATCCACAAGTGATTCTTGAAGAACTTGACGATTCTTGTTCTTTTTCCTCTTTTCTCCTCTTCTTTTCTATTCTATCAAAACCCTAACTTAGTTTTCAAAAGCGTAAACTGACCAAGTTCAGTTTAGACCCCAATTAAACTCCTAAAAAGGAAATAAAACAAATGGGTAAGGAAAAGACTAAAATAACATATTTGAACAGCCCAACTTCAAATGGGCATATCTCACTCATACAAACTCGGAATTGTGCAAACTCGGAGGAGTTGGAAAGATAATTTCAATATATTTCCAACGGTATCTGGAAGTACACCTAACTCATCCTGATATAGGAGTTATGATCATTTCAAGTTGACCAAAAGCCCAAACTTAACATAACTTAACCAATTTCCAGATTTTTCATTCTTTCCTAAAATGACTATATCCAATTCTAACTCTTTCTAGTTCTTTCAATTAGTGAGATGTTACATTATCTTCCCCTTGGGAATATTCGTCCTTGAATGAGATTACTCTTACTAGGCTAAGGGTGTAACATCAAACATTCAACTCAAACACCCAACAAGCAATGCAAATACAACATGCCAACTTATAAATTAAAAAGTACTAAGAATAGAATTAGTACCTTAATCTGGAATTTCTCCAGTCTCAAAGAGATGTGGATACCTCTTCTTCATATCTTCTTCAGCTTCCCAAGTAGTTTCCTCAACAAACTAGTTCCTCTAAAGAACTTCAACTGATGCTACTTCCGTAGTCCTCAACTTGCAAACTTGACGATATAGAATCTGAACCGGAATCTCCTCATAAGATAAGCTATCCTTGAGACCAATATCTTCAGTTGGTATGATAAGTGAAGGATCTCCCGTGTACTTCTTCAACATAGAAATATGAAATACCGGATGAACCGCTGCTAACTCTTGTGGTAGCTCTAACTCATAAGCTACATTGCCAATCCTCTTGGATATTCTGTAAGGACCAATATACCAGGGACTAAGCTTCCCCTTCTTACCAAAATATCATAACACCCTTCATAGGTGAAACTTTCAAGTATACCAATCATCTACTTCAAACTCTAACTCCCTTTTCCTAACATCAGTGTAGGATTTATGATGACTCTACACCGTTTTCAACCTCTCTTGAATCACTTTCACCTTCTCCATAACTTGATGAACTAAATCTGGTCCTATCAACCCTGCTTCACCACATTCAAACAATCCAATAGGAGATCTGCATCTTCTCCCATAAAGAGATTCATAAGGAGCCATTTGGATGCTAGAGTTGTAGCTATTGTTGGAAGTAAATTCAATAAGAGGTAGGTGATCATCCCGATTACCCTTGAAATCAATCACACTAGCCCTCAACATATCCTCTAAGGTTTGAATATTGCGCTCTGGTTGCCCATTTGTCTAAGGATGAAAGGCAGTACTTAAGTTCACTTTTGAATGCAAGCCTTTTTGGAATGACTTCCAACACTGTGCAGTAAATTGCGCACCTCTGTCTGAAATAATGGAGGCTGGAACCCCATGAAGTCTTACCACCTATTGAATATACAAATTAGCATAGTTTTCTGTTGAATGGGTAGTCTTTACCGGCAAAAAGTGGGCTGATTTCGTTATTCTATCAACAATCACCCAAATAGAATCATGCTGCCTGCGAGACCATGTCAAACCTATGATGAAGTCCATATTGATCATCTCCAACTTCCATTCCGGAAGTTCTATATTCTGAGCCATACCACCCGGCCTCTGGTTCTCTACTTTAACTTGCTGGCATTTCAGACACTTGGCCACAAATTCTACAATGCCCTTCTTCATACCACTCCACCAATAAACTTCTCTCAAATCACGATACATTTTTGTAGAATCCGGATGAATGGAATATCTGGAGCTATGAGCTTCCTCCATGATCCTCTCTTGGAGTTCATCCATGGTACACACAACCTACCTTGAAACCTCAATACACCATCTCCCCCTTGAACAAAAGCCAATACTTTTTGCTTATGAACATTTGCCTTTAATTCAAGCAAAATAGGGTCTTGGTCTTGTTTCTCTTTCACTTCTGACACTAAGGATGATTTAGCCCCATTCATCACCACTACTAATTCTTCTATGGAATCCATTAGTCAAACTCCTAAGCGTTCAAGTCTATGCACATCTCTTGCTAGCTCTTTCTTATCTTCCTCAAAATGGGTGGTACTACCCATAGACAACCTGCTCAACGCATCAACAACAATATTAGCCTTACCGAGTGATAAAGAATACTCATGTCATAATCCTTGAGTAATTCTAACCACCTCGTTTGTCTGAGATTAAGCTCTTTCTAAGTAAACACATACTGAAGACTCTTGTGATCGGTGAACACATCCATATGAACACCATAAAGATAATGGCACCATATTTTCATAGTGAATACTACTGTAGCCAACTCTAGATCATGGGTTGGGTAGTTTCTCTCATGAACTTTCAACTATCTGGAGGCATAATCTAGACGCAACTTGCCATTCTGCATTAACACACAACCCAAACCAACTCTAGACGCATCACAATATACGATAAAACCTTGAGTACCTTCTGGTAAGGTCAACATTGGGCAGTAGTCAACTTCTTTTTCAATTCCTGAAAGCTTTTCTCACAAGCTTCAGACCATTGAAACTTCACTGTTTTCTGAGTTAACTTGGTCAAAGGGGATGAGATAGATGAGAACTCCTCTACAAACCTTCTATAATAGCCAGCGAAATCCAAAAAACTCCTAATATCTATATGATCTATGTGTCTAGTCCAATTCTGTAGTGCCTCTATTTTCTGGGTATAAATTTTAATTCCCTCTCCAGACACAATGTGGCCTAAGAATGCCACAGACTCAAGCCAAAACTCACATTTAGAGAAGTTGGCATACAACTCTCTATCCTTTAGAGTTTGGAGAACTATTCTGAGATGACTAGCATGATCTTCTTCATTCCTTGAATAGATTAGTATGTCATCAATGAATACGATAACAAACATATCTAAATAAGGTTTGAATACTCTATTCATAAGGTCAATGAACGATATAGGCATATTGGTCAAATCAAAGGACATAACTAGGAACTCATAATGACCATAACGGGTCCTTAATGTTGTATTTGGAATATCACATTCCCTTTCTCTCAAATGATGGTAGCCTGATCTGAGGTCTATCTTTGAGAACCAAGTAGCACCCTGAAGCTGATCGAAAAGATCACCAGTTCTCGAAAGAGGATACTTGTTCTTGGAACCATCTTTCTTTCTCACAAATAAGACCAGAGCACCTCAAGGTGAGACACATGCTCGAATAAATCCCTTATCAAAGAGATCTTTCAACTGTTCTTTAAGCTCTTTCAACTCTTCTAGTGTCATTCTATATGACAGAATAGATATAGGACGAGTGTATGGAAGAATGTCTGTAACGAAGTCTATTTCTCTCTTAGGTGGTACTCCAGGAAGATCATCAAGAAAGACTTCAGGAAACTCTTTTACTAATGAAACTGACTGAATAAGAGGTATCTCAACACTCGAGTCATTAACTCGAACTAAGTAATAAACACAACCCTTGGAAACTAACTTTCTCGCCGTAAGGTACGAAATAAAATGACCCTTAGGCATTGTTGAATTGCTACTCCACTCTATAACTGGCTCATTAGGAACCTGAAACCTAACAACTCGAGTTCTACAATCAATGGAGGCATAACAGGCATGAAGCCAGTCCATACAAATAATGACATCAAAATCTACAATGTCTAACTCAACTAAATCAGCCATGGTGTTCTTATGACTGATGAAAATGGCACAAATCACGATATACTCGCTCAGCTAGAATAGACTCCCCAGCAGGTGTAGAAACACAAAAGGGTTCACAAAGTTTCTCAGGAAGAACATCAAAATTATTTGCAACATAAGTAGTCCAGAAGATAAACTTTCTCCTGGGTCTAGCAAAATATAAACATCGATAGTAAAGACTTTGATCATACCAGTGACAACATCTGGAGAATTCTCTTTCTCTTGACGACTAGTGATCACATAAAGGCGGTTTTCTCCTCTGCCAGTGCCGGAAGTAGCTCCTCTAGGTGCAACTCTGTCCGGTGGAGAAATTGATGAAGATTGGGCTCTATTGCCCTAATTTCCATTACCTTGCCGGTCCTTAGGGCATTCTTTGATGAAGTGACTCTCTCGTCCTCACTTTAAACAACCTGTGGAGCCATCGTGACACCTACCTGGGTGGGTTCTACCACACTTGGCACATGTAGGAGCCTAGTTACCCTCTTGTGCCACACTACCATGAGATTGGGTAGGTCTAGCCATGAAGTGCTGTGAATTCTGACTATTGTACTCACCTTTGTTTCTGGGTGCAGGTACACTAGCAGATGATGGAGTAGGCCCCTTTTGCTTTTGTTGGAAAGAAGACCGGTTCACATTATTTCTTTGCTGCCCGGACTCATTCCCTGACGTCTTAGCCTTCTTTTTTCTGAACTCCGCCCTATCCCTCAGCTTCTCTTCCTCAACTTGCTGAACATAAACCATCAACCTTGCTATATCCATGTCACCTATTAGCATTGCATCCTTACCTTCCTTACTTGACAAACGAGACAACCCAGCAACAAATAAACTCATTCTACTCCTCATATCAGCAACCATCTCCGGAGCATAACAAAATAGTTGGGTGAACTTCAACCCATACTCATGAACACTTAGTGAATCTTGCTTAAGGGTGAGAAACTCTCGTACCTTGGCCTCTCTCAATTCTTAGGGAAAGAAAGCCCCAAAAGGTCTCCTAGAAACAAGCCCAACTCTCAGGTGGTGCTCCCTCAACTCCACTCTCCTTCCACCGGTCAAACTAAGTCCTAGCAACATTCTTCAGTTGATATGCAACTAGTTCTACTCGTTCAACATCGACAATGTGCATAACATCAAATACCTTCTTTAGTTCCTCAACAAAACTCTCTGGACCCTCAGTATTGCTTGAACCAGTGAAACTTGGAGGATTCATCCTCAAGAACTCTCGGATCCTCGAAGTATCAGTCACTTCCTGTCTAGCTCCTCTTTGTTGCCCAACTTGGTTGGTCCTAACTTGGCTCAACATCTAGATAGCCTCACAGAACTCATCATTGGTGACCTTTCATTGGGGTTGCACTTCTGGTGCATTGGGTACCTCTTATTCCTGTGGTTCAACGTTCCTCCTAGCAGGACGACCTCAGACAACTCTTCGTGGAGGCATGATTAACTGAAAACACGCACAAGCATGAATTAGAAGAAACATTTTATAGATCAAACTCTAACCCACGAAATGAGTGTGAAAGAAGTGAGAACATTTCCTAAGTGTTGTAGCCTCTTAATTATAGATGTGGAGCGCTTCACACCGATAAACATGACTCTACATACACGGCTTCATAGACTCCTTAGGACTCTTGAACTCTGTGCTCTGATACCAAGTTTGTCACTCCCTAAGCTTACACGCTGGACGGGACTAGCACTCGAGAACCATTGCTGGCCCCAAGCAAACCCTTGGCCTGACTTACTTACTCAGCGGAAGACTTAAATACAAGAAATAGTCTCAAAATGATAACTCTTGTAATGTCTTAAAGAAATATTATACTTAACCAAAATGGTAACTCAAGTCTTAAACGTATACAACTAAAAACGGAAAGACTAAAGAACTATAACTTCTCGTCTATGAAGCCTCTAAAACAAAGAGGGACGTTGGGACAAGATCCCCGATCATCCTAACAACTAAACTTCTAAATGCAAAGTAAAAGAAGTCCTCTGGAATGCAAATAGGCTCACCAACTGACTCTGAGTGCTCAACTGGATCAACGGGACCCTGGATGCTGATCCTGATTACCCGTGTCTGCATTATAAAATGATGTAGGCCAAATAGCATAAGTACATTGAATGTACGAGTATGCGAGGGGAATACTAAAACATACGTAAGCTTGAAAGAATCTGAAAGGAACACTTACCTTGGTTTTAATCAACTCATCTATAACTTAACTCAAATACAAAGTAAAACAACAATAATGGTGCAGTTATACAAAGCATTTAAAATAGTAGTAGCATCTCAATTTGTTAAAGAAATGCAATAATAACTCAGTTTACACATATAGTAATATAATACTGTGGGAGATTCTCTAATCGACAACCACCACTATGAGCCTAAGTGGTGATACAACGTCTTGCCCACACTGCCAGAACTGTCATATACTTTGCCGTCATATAGAACACCATAACTAAGTGGATCCACTAGTCAATGCTAAAAAGCACTTAAAGAATCATCTAAAAAGTATGATCTTTTTCTACCCATGGTGGCTACATGGTTTATGGAGACTTGAGTTATTATGAACTCGCATCCCCATATCAGTGCTCAATACTAATCCCAAAATATAGTTAGCTCATATGTTTTTAAAACAAAACTCTTTTTTTGGTTTGATATAATGACTCAAAACTTAGTTTAAAAGCTTTCTTGGAAATCGGTGTTTCCCTTCCTGCTTAAATGTGAAAACATTTTTAACTCTTGGGAATACTTAGTTCCGGTATAATCTTTAAAGAAATGAACTTTAATTTTACTCTTTACTCAACTCACAACTTAAGTTTTAAAACAAAGTTAAAATGTTTGTGAAAGACTTTTGGAAAACTTTATGAACTTCTCTTGACTCAACTCTTAACCTCTTGACTTGACTCTTAACTTTCCTTGAAATGAATTATGGATTCAAGGTTCATGATCTCATGTTTATTGATGATTTCATGATGTTTAGACGTACCTTAGAGTATTGGAATCAACTAGAAAATATAGGTATGTTGCTAAGGAACTAGTACGAAAAGATAGGGGAAGAATGGGAAGAATTGGCGACCTTGGCGCACTGAGAGGCGCGGGGGTACAAGCCCTTGAATTTTAGGGGTTGGGTTGGGGCATTTTGGCTGGCGCGGTGCCCCAGAGCCTAAATTTCAGAGACCCTTTTTAGGCGCTCTGGCTGGGGCGCTGCCCAGGTGCACTCCGACTTTTCTCCTTTGTTTTTCAACTCTAAACCCCATATTTTAACTTGGTTCTTTCCCCAAACATTTAGGAACAACTAAATCATCAATATATGCAAGATCCAACTCGAAATCACATGAATCAATCTCAATAAACTTCAACAACAAGAACCCACAAGATTTCAATCAAATTAACATCAAGAACTTATAAGATTTGCTTTGAAAACCATACAACTTATAAGATTTCAATCAAATTAACATCAAATAAGGTATTTTAGTCTTTTCCTCACCCAATTAAACTCCTAAAAATGAAATAAAACAATTGGGTGAGGAAAAGACTGAAATACCTTATTTGAACAACCCAACTTCAAATGGGCATATCTCACTCATACGAACTCTGAATCGTGCAAACTCAGAGGCGTTGGAAAGATAATTCCAAGATATTTCCTACTATATATGGAAGCACACATAATACATCCTGATCTAGAAGTTATGATTGTTTGAAGTTGACCAAACACCCAAACTTAACATGACTTAACCAATTTTCAGATTTTTCATTCTTTCCTAAAATGACTATTTCCAATTCTAACTCTTTCTAGTTCTTTTAATTAGCGAGATGTTACAATATATCCCCCTTGGGAACATTCATCCTCGAATGAGACTACCCTTACTAGGCTAAGGGTGTAACATCTAACATTCAACTTAAACACCCGACAAGCAATGCAAATACAACATGCCAACTTATGAATTAAAGAGTACTAAGAAGAGAATGAGTACCTTGATATGGAATTTCTCCAGTCTTAAAGAGATGTGAATACCACTTCTTCATATCTTTTTCAGCTTCCTAAGTAGCTTCCTCAACTAACTGGTTCCTCCAAAGAACTTTGACTGATGTGACTTCTTTAGTCCTTAACTTGCGAACTTGACGATCTAGAATCTGAACCAGAATCTCCTCATAAGATAAGCTATCCTTGATACCAATATCTTTAGTTGGTATGATAAGTGAAGGATCTCCCATGCACTTCTTCAACATGGAAATATGAAATACCGGATGAACCGCTGCTAACTCTTGTGGTAGCTCTAACTCATAAGCTATATTGTCAATCCTCTTGGATATTCTATAAGGACCAATACACCGGGGACTAAACTTCCCTTTCTTATCAAATCTCATAACACCCTTCATAGGTGAAACTTTCATGTATACCCAATCATCTACTTCAAACTCTAACTCCATTCTCCTAACATCAGTGTAGGAGACTACTCTGCGCCATTTTCAACCTCTCTTGAATCACTTTCACCTTCTCCATAGATTGATGAACTAAATATGGTCCTATCAACCCTACTTCACCAACTTCAAACCATCCAATAGGAGATCTGCATCTTCTCCTATAAAGAGCTTCATAAGGAGCCATTTGGATGCTAGAGTGGTAGCTATTGTTGAAAACAAATTCAATAAGAGGTAGGTGATCATCCCAATTACCCTTGAAATCAATAACACAAGGCCTAAACATTTCATCTAAGGTTTGAATAGTTCGTTCTGCTTGCCCATCTGTCTGAGATTGAAAGGCAGTACTTAAGTTCCCCTTTGAACCCAAACTTTTTTGGAATGACTTCCAAAACTGTGCAGTAAATTGCGCACTTCTATTTGAAATAATGGAGTCCAAAACCCCATGAAGTCTTACCACCTCTTGAATATACAACTTAGCATAATCTTCTGCTGAATGGGTAGTCTTTACAGGCAAAAAGTGGGCTGATTTCGTCGTTCTATCAACAATCACCCAAATAGAATCATGTTGCCTGCGAGACCATGGAAAACATATGATGAAGTCCATATTGATCATCTCCCACTTCCATTCTGGAAGTTCTATATTCTGAGCCATACCACCCGGTCTCTGGTGCTCTACTTTAACTTGCCGGCAATTCAGACACTTAGCCACAAATTCTGCAATGCCCTTCTTCATACCACTCCACTAATAAACTTCTCTCAAATCACGATACATTTTTTTGGAACCCAGATGAATGGAATATCTGGAGCTATGAGCTTCCTTCATGATCCTCTCTTGGAGTTCATCCACCCTTGGTACACACAATCTACCTTGATACCTCAATACACCATCTCCCCCATGTTCAAAAGCCAATACCTTTTGCTTATGAATATTTGCCTTCAATTCAAGCAAAATAGGGTCTTGGTCTTGTTTCTCTTTCATTTCTGACACTAAGGATGATTCAGCCCCATTCATTACCACTACTCCTCATTTTGTGGAATCCATTAGTCGAACTCCCAAGCGTGCAAGTCTATGCACATCTATTGCTAGCTCTTTCTTATCTTCCTCAAAATGGGTGGTACTTCCCATAGACAACTTGCTCAAGGCATAAATACCAACATTAGCCTTACCTGGGTGATAAAGAATACTCATGTCATAATCCTTTAGTAATTCTAACCAACTCCTTTGTCTGAGTTTAAGCTCTTTTTGAGTAAACACATACTGAAGACTCTTGTGATCGGTGAAAACATCCACATGAACACCATAAAGATAATGACGCCATATTTTCAAAGCAAATACTATGGCAGCTAACTCTAAATCATGGGTTGGGTAGTTCCACTCATGAACTTTCAACTGTTTGGAGGCATAAGCTATAACTTTGTCATTTTGCATTAACACACAACCCAAACCAACTCTAGATACATCACAATATATGACAAAACCTTGAGTACCTTTTGGTAAGGTCAACACTGGGCAATAGTCAACCTCTTTTTCAATTCCTGAAAGCTTTTCTCACAAGCTTCAGACCTTTTTGGGCGCTCTAGCTGGGGCGCCGCCCCAACCCCTACCCAGGTGCACTTCGATTTTTCTCCTTCATTTTTTAACTCTAAACCCCCTACTCAACTTGGTTCTTTCCCCAAACACTTAGGAACAAATAAATCATCAATATATACAAGATCCAACTCGAAATCACACCTAATTACATGAATAAATCTTAAGAAACTTCAACAACAAGAACCCATAAAATTTCAAAAGAATTAACATCAAGAACTCATAGGATTTGCTTACAAAACTATACAACTTCGCTGAATTGAATCATGAATGGCGCGTTGGAGAACTAACCCAACGCTATGTGATCTCACATACTTCGTAGGGATCACCCCTTGACAAAATCCACAAGCGATTCTTGAAGAACTTGACGATTCTTGAAGAACTTGACGATTCTTGCTCCTTCTCCTCTTCTTTTCTCTTCTCTCAAAACCCTAACTTAGTTTTCAAAAGCGTAAACTGAACAAGTTCAGTTTAGACCCCAATTAAACTCCTAAAAATGAAATAAAACAATTGGGTAAGGAAAAGACTAAATACCCTTCCAAAATCAGGTTTAGACTTTCCTTATTTGAACAACCCAACTTCAAATGGGCATATCTCACTCATACGAACTCAGAATTGCGCAAACTCGGCGGCATTGGAAATATAATTCCAAAATATTTCCTACGGTATCTAAAAGCACAAACCTAAGTCATCTTGATCTAGGAGTTATGGTCGTTTGAATTTGACCAAAAACCCAAACTTAACCAATTTCCAAATTTTTCATTCTTTCCTAAAATGACTATTTCCAATTCTAACTCTTTCTAGTTCTTTCAATTAGTGAGATGTTACAAATTGATGATCTTTTCGATCAGCTTCAGGGTACTACTTGTTTCTCTAAGATAGATCTCAGATCGGGTTACCATCAGTTAAGAGTAAGAAAATGTGATATTCCAAAGACTGCATTCATGACCCGTTATGGTCATTATGAGTTCCTAGTTATGTCTTTTGGTTTGACCAATGCACATTCATGGATCTTATGAATAAAGTATCCAAGCCTTATTTAGATATGTTTGTTATCGTCTTCATTGATGACATACTAATCTATTCGAGGAATGAGGAAGATCATGCTAGCCATCTCTGAATAGTTCTCCAAACTCTAAAGGATAGAGAGTTGTATGCCAAGTTCTCTAAGTGTGAATTTTGGCTTGAGTCTATGGCATTCTTAGGCCACATTGTGTCTAGAGAGGGAATTAAAGTTAATACTCTATAAATAGAGGCAGTGCAAAATTGGCCTAGACCCACATCTCCAACTAATATTAGGAGTTTCTTGGGGTTGACTGGCTATTATAGAAGGTTCGTAGAGAGGTTCTTGTCCATTTCATCTCCTTTGACCAAGTTGACTCAGAAAATAGTGAAATTTCAATGGTCTGAAGCTTGTGAGAAAAGTTTTTAGGAATTGAAAAACAGATTGAC
Source organism: Solanum raphanifolium (assembly GCA_036250405.1). Lineage (NCBI taxonomy): Eukaryota > Viridiplantae > Streptophyta > Magnoliopsida > Solanales > Solanaceae > Solanum > Solanum raphanifolium. The sequence goes on from JAJOOE010001598.1 coordinate 21,393, forward strand.
TACTGCCCCAATATTGACCTTACCAGAAGGCACGCAAGGCTTTGTTGTTTATTGTGATGCGTCTAGAGTTGGTTTGGGTTGTGTGTTGATGCAGAATGACAAGGTTATAGCTTATGCCTCCAGACAGTTGAAAGTTCATGAGAAGAACTAACCAACCCATGATCTAGAGTTGGCTGCCCCGTAGTATTTGCTTTGAAAATATGGCGCCATTATCTTTATGGTGTTCATGTGGATGTATTCACCGATCACAAAAGTCTTCAGTATGTGTTAACTCAGAAAGAACTTAATCTTAGACAAAGGAGGTGGTTAGAATTACTCAAGGATTATGACATGTGTATTTTTTATCACCCAGGTAAGGCTAATGTTGTTGCTGATGCCTTGAGCAGGTTGTCTATGGGTAGTACCGCCCATTTTGAGGATGATAAGGAAGAACTAGCAAAGGATGTGCATAGACTTGCACACTTGTGAGTTCGCCTAATGGATTCCACATAAGAAAGAGTAGTGGTGATGAATGAGGATGAATCATCATTAGTGTCAGAAGTAAAATAGAAGCAAGACCAAGATCCTATTTTGCTTGAATTGAAGGCAAATGTTCATAAGCAAAAAGTAATGGCTTTTGAACAAGGGGGAGATGGTGTGTTGAAGTATCAAGGCAGATTGTGTGTACCAAGGGTGGATGAACTCCAAGAGAGGATCATGGAGGAAGCTCATAGCTCCAGATATTCTATCCATCCGGGTTCCACAAAGATGTATCGCGAGTTGAGAGAAGTTTATTGGTGGAGTAGTATTAAGAAGGACATTGCAGAGTTTGTTGCTAAGTGTCTGTATTGCCAATAAGTTAAAGTAGAGCATCAAAGGCCCAGTGGTTTGGCTCAAAATATTGAACTTCCAGAATGAAACTAGGTGATGATTAATATGGATTTCATCACAGGTTTACCAATGTCTCGCATGCAGCATGATTCGATATGGGTGATTGTTGATAGAATGGAAAAATCAGCCCACTTTTTGCCAGTGAAGACTGCCCATTCAGCAGAAGATTATGTTAAGTTGTATATTCAAGAAGTAGTTAGACTTTATGGGGTTTCGGTATCAATTATTTCAGACAGAGGAGCACAATTTACTAGGCAGTTCTGGAAATCTTTTTAGAAATGCTTGGGTTTAAAAGTAAACTTAAGTACTGCCTTTCATCCTCAGACAGATGGGCAAGCGGAGCATACTATTTAGACCTTAGAGGATATGTTGAGGCCTTGTGTGATTGATTTCAAAGGTAATTGGGATGATCACCTACCTCTTATTGAATTTTTTTACAACAATAGTTACCACTCTTGCATCCAAATGGCTCCTTATGAAGCTCTCTATGGGAAAAGATGCAAATCTCCTATTGGATGGTTTGAAGTTGGTGAAGCTGGGTTAATAGGACCAGACTTAGTTCATCAAGCTATGGAGAAGGTGAAAGTGATTCAAGAGAGGTTGAAAACGACGCAGAGTAGTCAGAAATCCTACACCGATGTTAGGAGAAGGGAGTTAGAGTTTGAAGTACATGATTGGATATACTTGAAAATTTCACCTATGAAGGGTGTTATGAGAGTTGGTAAGAAGGGTGATGTGAGACTAAAAATACATATTTTTAATCATTATTTCCTCACATTTATTATTTATATATGTCCTTTATGAGCATGAATTTTATGAATTGTGCTAAATGGTATATTTTATTTGTAGGATTAAATTGGTGGAAAAATGAAGAAGTTTGGAGCTAAAACGAATTAAAGATAGAAGGTTGAAGAAGGAAATCAAGCAAGCAGCTTAATGGATTAAATAAAATAAAATAATATATTTATGTATATAAGGAAAGGCGGCTGCAATTGGAAATTTTCAATTTACCTCTACTGTAGACGTCTCACAATGGAAGGCTACAACAGCAAAAGAAAATTGACGCGGACAGCTTCACCGAAAATAAAAAGGAATTCAATTCCTTTTGGTTTTGATTTCC
>JAJOOE010001600.1:0-71509 GCA_036250405.1 Solanum raphanifolium
ACTTCAACATGCTCGACTTTTGGATTGATGATTTCATAAAGATTTATTGCAAATTTACTGGAGATTTTAATTCCATTTGAATTAGGAGTAATTGGTTGGTTTTATGTTGAGATTATTACATTTAGTTAGATCTCAATTTTATTTTAGATAGAAAAGATAATTTGTTTTGTCATTGTTTACTTTAACATAAAACTTATTATATTGCTATTTTATTCTTTGATTATAATATTAGAAAATATTTGCTTTATATAATATTTCTTGCATATCATGAAGAAGATAGTTTTGAATGCACAGATTGTTTGTATGTATTTGTGTCTTGAGAAAAACCTGTATATAGATTTTTCTGGGATGTTTAAAGAAACTTGGTAGCGACATTAGAATATTAATGGCATTTAACAAAACATAAAATAATGTCACCTATTTTTATGACATTCAATAATAGCATTTGTTGACATTAACTAAAGTGATGGAAATTTCAATGTGACATTTAATAAATGTCACAAGTAAGTGTCTCGAAATTTGTTTTACTAATATTTAATCTAAATGTCAGAAAGTTTAAGTGACATTTCATAAATGTCAAAAAAATAAATGTCATATATCTCATATCGACATTTACGTAAATGTCAAAAATAAATGTCATATATATCTCACACCGACATTTACCTAAATGTCGAAAATAAATGTCATATATCTCATACTGACATTTATCTAAATGTCAAAAATAAATGTCATATATCTCATACTGACATTCACCTAAATGTCAAAAATAAATGTCATATATTTCTTATCAACATTCACATAAATGTCAAAAAATAAATGTCGTAATAATCTTACCAACATTTACATATATGTTGCAAAGTAAATGACGCAAATTCTTTTCATCATTTACCTAAATGTCACAAATTCTTCCCGACAATTACCTAAATGTTGGAAAAATCCCCGACACTAAACTTTACGACATTTGGTCCAAATGTAAAATAAATGTCAGTAAACAAATTTGTGACATTTAAACATCATAATACGACATTTAGAAAATGTTGTTGTATCTCCACTTTCTTGTAGTGGCATCAATGGGTGGCTTAGTTTTCACCCTCGCACCAATTGACACTAGATTATTAAATAGTATCACACTAAATCTATGTTGATAATTCTTTTCTTATTAACATCTCCTTGGTCCGTCAAGTAGCAACAAGGCGAGTTCTAAGGTTGGCCACCGTTAAAAAGACTTCTAAACGAAAGAATTATCAATGCTTGCAACAACACTATTCAAGAATTATTTGGTTACTATTCATACGTTGTTAATCGCTCATGGTTCCCACAACCTTAGTTGTGGATTTAGTTACCCATAGTAGCAAGAACGCAATTCATATTTTTAGATGAAGAAATCATGAACTTACGTAATGAAAAGAATAAACCCAGAATATCAACTTGAATTTCAAAGTCAAAATCTTCAAAACGAACTTAGGGAATTAAGAATTGCTAAAGTTGCAAGTTAATCTCCAAAGCCAAAAACTAGAACTAAAATAATAAAGTCTAACCCCCAAAAACGAGGTCTACATGCCCTATATATATAAAAACAAGTCCAAAATAAAAAGGAAATGAAATAAGGGAATAATGTTTTAGGACACGGTTTCGATCTACGACACTGACCTACGGTCCGTTGGTCCCTTCCATGGTTCGGTACTAAGGCAATTTTCCAACTCCAAAAATCAGTACTCACAACCATAATCGACGGACCAGTAGTACAGTCCGTAGATCCTCCTCCGTAGCTCCATACTTAGAATCTTCAAAATCAGGTACTGGAACCCCCTCTCTGAAGCATTTCACGGACTTGCAGGACGACCCATAGGTCGACCTACGATCCACCGTTTGAGTTCTTGGTTCCAAACTTGGTCAAGAATTCCCTGATTTCTTCTTCATGCATTGCCTGTCCATCTACGATAACTAGCTACGGAATGTGAATGGACCTACGGTCCATCAATCACTTCCATAGATGCCCTTTTCTGCACAATTCTGCAGTTGTGTCGCATACTTCCATGTCCGAAATTATTTCCTACAATCATGATAAAAATGCATTAATACCAATACAAAATTTCCCTAGACACACACAACTCTTAAGTGAAATGTATTAAAAATATTGTAAACTCACGGTATATCAACACCCTCAACTTAAATTCGTTGTTTGTCCTCAAGCGACGCACTAAGACTCTAAACGACACTTATATAAAAGCAAGCATTCCAGCACAAGCAATCACATGGCTCTCTATCCCGTCTCTCTTTTTGAGTGTAAATCTTTTCTCTTAAACTCAACAAGCTAACTCATGCAAATGAAAATATGACAAAGATCGACCATTCAACACACAACATACACTGTTTTGCTATCACCAAGGTACCAACTTTCCGACAATGTAACTAGTGCCCTTACTTCAAACAAAATCCCTTTTTCACACAATGAATATAATTTTGAGTACAAGGATTCATTCAACACTCACGCTCAGAATATTTTCACTGACATAGGCTTGCCCTTATTTTCACTGCTTAGACTCTCCAAACTAGTTGCTAGAATCACTATAGGACTTTCTTAGTTTGTAACGTAGTCTCAGGGTCAGTTGTTGTACATTTGGGTACTTTTTAGTGATTTTCTGCCCTCCTTGACATTACATTGGCTTTTTACCTCTTCCTTGACCTATTTTTGGCATCCTTCTATTTTAAGCTCTTTCGCTTATTTCTTTGCAACATGGATGTGACTTTTGACTTTTTGACTCTTATTTTTCACTTTCTTTTTCTTCTATTTCTGTCGACACTTTTATTCTACTTCTTTTGCACAAAGTCACATCCTCTTTCATACTTTTTCTCTTTTCAACACAAAACTTTTTCCATACACTTTTTTCCATTTGGTTTCCTTTTTCATAGTCACCATCAACTTATGCATTTTGCATTAGTTCAGGTGCACAATGTCCTATGTCGGACCAGGGCCAAGATCAAGGTAACTTTTGGGCTAAGCCACCCTCAACTTAGGCTTTTGGCCTAAGTCAAGGTGCACATGTCCAAGGAGGGACCGGCGCCAAGACAATATTTTTAAAGGAAGGTGAGTTAGGTGAATCAAAAGAATTGGTCAATTTTATGCTCAAATATTTGGATCAAAAGGGAATAATGCTATCATTTGGTTAGATAATTTTAAGCTTAAGTGGACTAACTTGAACAATGGCCTATGATCACTTCCTGACTTCTAGCCTAGACTATCCTAGCAGGTCCAATGGGGCAAGTTCTAGATTAGGACAAAACTGTCTAAACAATTAACCATTCTCACACACTCTTGGCACATAGTTTCATTGTCAGATTATCAGATTACCCAGTTCAAGTTTTAGCTTAAGTCATGATATCAAGTTGGTTCTGTATCATGCAATACTCAGAGCCAACACATTCAACTCATTCTAGCATATAAATTTTACCACATATCACAAATTTTGGATGGGTATCATTTTTCTTTCTTAATTATGCCATCATGCTTCATTCTTTCACATGCTTATACACATACAATCCTAACACATGCCGGTTCAACATAAATTAAACAGTCTCTTGGGAAAAAAACACAGGCAAGAAAACACCAAGAGAGGATTATGAGTTGGGTTACTCAAGGTTCACCCTATCACTCACAATCCATTTACCCCACCCCTAACAAAATAGAGTGCATTTGTCACCAATGCACAAAAATAAGCAATAAATAGTAGGGTGAAGGTGAAGCAAACTTGTGGCGTAAATGATCCAACGACCTCAACAAGCGGGTGGGTCCAATTTCTCGGAGCCCGCTGGAACAACACTTGGGTCACCCTCAGTAGTGCCCACATCCTCTATCACAACATAATCGGTAATGCTATCATTCACTCTAACTGCACCATCAGTGGTGCTAACATCATCTCCCACAACATTCATGGCCTCAGTGGTGGGCCTAGAACTTGAGGCACAAATAATATTCTCACGAGCCCTCTGCTAGCGCAACTCCTCATATACAATGGAGGCTCTTCTAGCCTGCTCATTGTGCTGGAGTTCCCGCTTCCTAGCTCGAGCAACCTCAGTGGTGTCAGCAACATGACTAGAGTGGTGCCTCTTCCCTCGAGAAGTATAATTGACCGTTATCAAGTAAATAATCCAACATGGAGGTTGGGATCGATCCCACGAGGAATATGGTTTACACTTAACTTTAACCCACGATTATATTGCTTAGTCAACGTATTTCCGAAACAAGTAATTAAAAGAGGGGGGGGGGGGGATTTGTGAAACAAATTCTGAAAATTATGTCAACAATAAGTGAGCAAGATTCAAACTTTGAGTTGTTATCAAGATGAGAGAGAAACTAGGGTGTACATGTTCCCCATAAGATCATAGCGCGGTAATCCTAGTAATAGTAATCCTTTCCTAGTGTATTACATGCAGAGTGATAAGTTAGGTATCTCTAATTCCTTAGTCCGGCAATTAGAGAATTGCACCCCGCACCTTGGTCCGGCTACATGTGTATAATTTACTAACCCTTACCTTTACCTCATATTAGACATCGCATCAATGTGTGGCTTAGTTTTCACCCTCGCACCAATTGACACAAGACTATTAGATAGTATCACACTAAATCTATGTTGATATTTATTTTCTTACTAACTACCTCCTTGGTCCGGCAAGTAGCAACAAGGCGAGTTGTAATGTTGGCCACCGTTAAAAGTCTTCTAAATGAAAGAATTATCAATGCATGCAACAACACTATTCAAGAATTACTTAGTTACTATTCATACTTTGTTAATCGCTCATTGTTCCCACAACCCTAGTTGTGGATTTAGTTACCTATAGTAGCAAGAACAAAATTCATATTTTCAGATGAAGAAATCATAAACTTACGTAATGAGAAGAATAAACCCAGAATCTCAACTTGAATTGCAAAGTCAAAATCTTCAAAACGAACTTAGGAAATTAAGAATTGCTACAGTTGCAAGTTAATCTCCAAAGCCAAAAACTAGAGCTAAAATATTAAAGTCTAACGCCCAAAAATGAGGTTTAAATTCCCTATATATAGAAAAACAACTCCCAACTAAAAAGGAAACGAAATAAGGAAATTATGTTTTAGGAAGTGGTTTCTATCTACGACACTAACCTACGGACTGTGGACTGACCTACGGTCCGTAGGTCCCTTCCGTGGTTCGGGAATTAGGCAATTTTCCAACCCCAAAAATCAGTACACTCAGCCATAATCGACGGACCAACAGTACGGACAGTTACTCAATCCATGGTTCGTAGATCCTCCTCCGTAGCTCCATACTTAGAATCTTCAAAATCAGGTACTTCAACCCCCTCTCTGAAGCATTTGACGGACTTGCAGGACGGCCCGTAGGTCGACCTATGATCTGTCGTTTGAGTTCGTGGTTCCACACTTGGTCAAGAACTCCCTGATTTCTTCTCATGCATTGTCTGTCCATCTACGATCACTACCTATGGAATGTGAATGGACCTACAGTCCGTCAATCACTTCCGTACATGCCCTTTTTTGCACAATTCTTCAGCTGTGTCGCATACTTCTATGTCCGAACTTATTTCCTGCAATCATGATAAAAATACATTAATACCAATAGAAAATGGCCCTAGACACACACAACTCTTTAGTGAAATGTATTAAAAATACCGTAAACTCACGGTATACCATCTGCTCAAAAGTGCACTCACCATATGAACCTCTAACAATAGTATCAAGCACAGCCTTAATATTGCCATCCTGACCCTTGTAGAAATTTTCCTCCAGTGACTCATCATCAATGCAGTGTTTTGGAACACTTCTGATGAAGGCAGTGAACCTATCCCACGAACCACTCACAGACTCTCCAGGTAGTGCCACGAAGTTGTTGAGTTTATTTTTGTGGTTCAGCTTCTTCGACAATGGGAAGTACTTAACCATGAATAGCTTATGCAATTGATCCCATGTATGAATGGAGTTTTATGGAAGTTCAGAAAACCACACAACAATATCATCGGTCAATGATAGAGGGAAGACTCTCAACCCAATGAGCAAGATTCAAACTTCGGTTGTTATCAATGAGACAGAGAAACTAGGGTATATGTGTTCCCCATAAACTCATAACATGGTAATCCTAGTAATAGCAACCCTGTCCTAGTGTATCACATGCAAAATGGTAAGTTATGTATCCCTAAGCCCTTGGTCCGGCAAATAGGATATTTCACCCGCACCTTGGTTTGGCTACGTGTGTATAATTTACTAACCCTTACATTTACCTCATATTAGACATCACATCAATGTATGGCTTAGTTTTCATCCTTGCACTAATATACATTAGAGTATTAGATAGTATCACACAAAATATATGTTGATAATTCTTTTCTTATTAACTACCTCCTTGGTCCGAGAAGTAGCAACAAGGCGAGTTCTAACGTTGCGCACCGTTAAAAAGACTTTTAAACGAAAGAATTATCAATGCATGCAATAACACTATTCAAGAATTACTTAGTTACTATTCATACTTTGTTAATCGTTCTTGGTTCCCACAACCCTAGTTGTGGATTTAGTTACCCATAATAGCAAGAACACAATTCATATTTTTAGAAGAATAATACATGAACTTACGTAATGATTAGAAGAAACCCAGAATCTCCAATTGAAATTCAAAGCAAGAATCTTTATAAACCAAAAATAAGAAATTAAATTGTTATTGTTTGCAAGTTAATTCCCAAGAACACACCAAGAACTAAAAGTTAACAATAAAGTCTAACCCCCAAAAATGAGGTTTACATACCCTATTTATAGAAAACATACTCCCAAACAAAAAGAAACCAAAACAAGGAAATAAAATATTGGACGCGGATTCAATCGACGAGACTGACCTACGGACAGTGCAGGATCGACCTACAGTCCATAGGTCCCTTCTGTGGCCTTACACTTAGACTTTTTCATCAGGTACTGGAACTCAAACTTTCTGATACAGTTGATGGGCGTGCAAGGCGACCCGTAGGTCGATCTACGAGATGTAAATGGCTTCTGTGGTTCCACACTTTGTCAAAACTTCCCTGATACTCCATCTACGACACCAACTTATGGAGTGTGTGTAAAACCCCGGAAACTAGTAGAATAAACTAGGGCCTTAAGCTAAGGTTTTAAGCCATGGTATGAAGGGTTGTCAAGTCTAGGGAGTGGGCAAGGGCCTAAGCTATCAAAGTAGAGTGAAAGAGAACTTGCTCTCCTTGGTGTCAAGTTGGCAATTGGGCAGCTTGATCGCCCAAGTCACTTGGCGATGTGCCAAAGGGAACCTAAGGTCTCCTAGTAGGATGTCTATTTGTCCTTGATTCTGGAACAAAGGGTGAGCTAAGTCGTAGCTCGCCAACCTACTTTGCGAATCGCCCATTGGCTCCCAAGATCGCCTAGTGAACTTCCCCTTTAAGGAGATTGCTGTATATTTGGGTGAGCCAAGGGTCCACTTAGTGAGTCGCATAGTGCCCTTGCTGAGCCATGAGAGTGCAAAGGGCGAGGTAAGTCGTTAGGACTTGTATTTTTTTTAGTTAAAACGTTAAGGGTCCTTAGTTCTTTACCAAAGTAGACCCTATATTATTATATTCCTTTCCTACCAACTATATAAGCTTATTAGACCTAAGTTTACCTCAATTAATTCATTCTCTCTAGAATCAAAAGAAAACCAACTTCATCCTCTCCGAAGAATAATCCTCTCTCTAGAAAACCCCCATTGAAGAAGAAGGTAGAGCTTGAAGCATGGGTCAAGGATAAATTCCATCCTTGATAGCTTGTACTAGGGCTTTGAATAAAGGTATGCTTAGCTTTTCATCTATGGGTTCTTCCACCCATAGAGTCCCCTGAGAATTTCCCCTAATTTGTGATGAAGAACCCCAATCTAAGCTAGGGTTTATTCCAAAGTGTGGGTATAGTTGAGTATGATTCCAAAAGGTTGGATAATACTTATTTATGGTTGATTTAGCTTTGAATTGTGATATTATGATGAAATTATGTGATTTCAATGGTTAACCCTAGTTTACTTGATGAGTTTCATGTTTTGTGGGTTGATGTCATTAGTGGGGAATTTGAAAGTTCATGAGTAATCTTCCTAGACTAATGTCATGAGTAGTAATTGATTAAACTTAGGATCAAATGATTATGAATTGAACTAGACTCTATTGTATATGATAAATCTTGGCATGGAATGTTGAAATTGAACGTTTAGAATGAACTGTGGTTAGAATCACCTAGTAATGAAGAGTGTGAATGAATGCCTTAAAATCTAGGTTCATAAGATGTTTACGTGTTGTAAAGTCGTTAGGAGTGAAGACTCCTAGTTATGAATGTTGAAGGCTAATATGATTGGCTATAGATGTTAAGGCTTTGAGAGTAAAGTCTAAGTGAGAATAGAGTCTAATAGGTACAATTATGGTGAAGGGCCTATACTCACCTAACCTACCTTAAGAATTCTTGAAGTATGAAGTGATAGAATCACTTGAACATGGATGGATTGTCAAGGACATCCTTCCATGGGACATGAGTGTTAAGCTAGGCTTTACGAGTAAACCTTGGGGTGTATGCTTGGCTCCAAGTGGATATTGATAATGAAATAGAGTGTCACATGAGATAGGGTCTAGACTCTAAGAAGAAATGAGAGTCGTACCTAGTTGATATGAGAACTAGCCATGTTAAAGGGGGAACTCTTACGTCGTAGAGTGTGGGTTTCCTAAAAGTTAGGTCTCATGAGATAGGGGCCTTCACATAGTTGATTTAAGGTCCCTAGTAGCAATCTCTATATCCAATGAACTAAGACATTCTTGAGAAGCATCTCATAGTGTTCAAAAGCAAAATTGAACTAAGACTTACTTAATGAAGTACCTCATAGTGTTCTAAAGTTAAAGAGATGAACTAGGTTCCAAACCAAGAATAAATAGTAAGAGGACCTAAAAGTATTACTTAGCATGATTAATATTATGGGATGCTATGATTGTATTGCACAAGTATGACTTAGCGTTACTAAAAGAAGTCTTGAGATAGGATTGCGCGAGAGTTGCCTTTCCTAGTTATGATTGACTAAAGGTGAGAGATTCCCTTAGTTATGAGAGTTAAACTAATAATGAGGCCAAAGTAGGGTGAATATGACTAGGATGACTTCAAGGCTATGCTTAGTGTGAAGGGTAGTATGGGATTCCTTTCATGCATTGCACAAGTGTATATTGAGGTTACTTAGAAGTATGGTACCCTTATGGCATAGAGAAGCTTAAGAGTTGACCATGTGTGTAGACTATGATTAAGATAACCAAAAAGGGATACTTGGCTTGGATAGTATTGTGGGATCCTATTCTTGCTTTGCACTTGTATGCTTTTGAGGTTACTTAAGAATGGTGCTATTATGGTATAGAGTCCTAAGAATCTATTTTGCTTATATGAGTATCACTATGTCTTATATTGACTTATGTTTATATGAAGCTTTTGTTGATGATTATGTTATGACAATGTTCTTATCTCTTATGTTTATGTGTTATGTTGACCAACCTTTTCGAGATGCTCTTATGATGTTGTGCTAGCTTTCATACTTGGTACATTTTGTACTAACGTATATTGCCTACATTCTAATCAAATGTAGGGTTTGGAGACTTGAGTTGCTTGGAAGATAGGTTTCTAGAGGTTGCAAGGAGTTGAAGATCTTGGTGAGTCCTCGTAGCTTCGAGGACAACAACCACATTAAGTTTATGTCATTTCTTATGTCTTAGACTTATTATGGGCTGCATCCCAAGACTTTTATCCATGTTATTCATAGATGCTTTGAGACAAAGGTTTTAGTAAAGACTTTCGCTTTTATGAAATGTTTTCAATTTAACATTTTAAAGAAAGTTTCAAATTTTCCCTACTTTTCTATGATCTTATGTTATGATGACGCTAAGGGCTTGTATTAGACCCCTTGGGGGTCGAGTACGGCGTGTTACATCTAGGGGGTACCCCTTGGTCGTGACAAACTTGGTATCTGAGCACAAGGTTTAGAATGGTTCTAGGATTGTCTCAAACCACGTCTAAGTAGAGTCTTATTCATGGGTGTGTGTCGCAACACATTTATGAAATTGGATGCTTAGGAAAAGTTTCACTTCTTCGTTCTCTTAGTCGTGCCTTAGAGTTTTGCTTTAGTAGGGCCTTATTCTAAGCTGTGCCCGTTGTTTTTAAGAATATGGCTAATACAAAGGCTAATGCTAGGAGAATTGAAGAGGGTGATGAGGAGCAAGAAGTTGTTATTCAAGTTCCACACCAAGCTCCCCTGAAGTTCCTAACGAAGCGGGGACTATGACTAATGTGGAGAGAAGGGCGGCTCTCCAAATATTGACTAAAGCCGTGAAGGCCCAAGTCAATAGGGAAGTAGTTGCTCCAGCTAATAATGTGAATACGACTGCTTTGAGAGTAAGAGAGTTCTTGAGGATGAACCCTCCGGAGTTTTATGGGTCCAAGATGGAGGAAGATCCTCAAAGCTTCATAGATGAGGTGTATAAGGTGCTTTCTATCTTAGGTTTGACTATAGTTGAGAAAGCGGAACTAGCCGCCTATCAATTGAGGGATATAGCTCAAATTTGGTATGAACAATGTTAAGATAATAGGCAATTAGGAGCGGGCCCAATTGAGTGGGAAGAGTTCAAGAAAGCATTTCTTGATAGGCTCTTTCTCCTAGAGTTGAGGGAACGAAAAATGGAAGAATTCATCAACATTCGTCAAGGAGTTATGAGTGTAAAGGAGTATGCTCTTAGGTTCACCCAACTATCTAAGTATGCCCCAACCCTACTAGCGGACTAAAGGGCTAGAATGAATAAGTTTGTGATGGGAGTGTCCGAATTGGTAGAGATTGAGTGTCGTTTGGCAGTGCATAACCCTAGTATGAACATTTCAAGTCTTATGGTTCATGCTGAATAAATTGATGAGCAAAAGCTCAAGAAGATGAATAGGGAGGTAAAGAGAGCTAGGGCCAATGATGGCAATTTTCTAATGCTAAGTCTGATAGACAAGATAGGCCTAGGACTAAGCCAAGGTATTCCGGCCAAGATTCTTCCAAGTCTACTTGCTCCAAGTGTGGGAGGAGTCATTATGGCAAGTTCCTAGCCGGCATGAATGGGTGTTATGCATGTGGAAAGGATGGGCACAAAATGAGAGATTGGCCAGTTCTTAAGGCAAAGGGTAGGGAGGAGAAGAAAGTTGCCTCTAGTGACCTGAATGAGGGTACTCAAAAGAAGAATAGGTTTTATGCCCACCAATCTAGAGAAGATTAATACTGATCTTCTCATGTCCTTTCCGGTATGTGTTTTATGTTTTAGTAGTTTTCCCAGATTTCTTGTCATTTGTGACTTGTTATGTTGGACTTGATGTTGTCCTTGCTACGAATGATGTTTAGAAAAGCATGTGTGGGCTTACTCCCAAGGAGGAGATAGCGTGCCTACCTAATAAAGTTATATGTGATTATGTATTGCTATAATCTTCTCATACACATGTTTATGAAAATGCTTAGGTCTTGTTAGAAATGACTTATTTGCATTGTTTCCTGATGTTGTATTGCATTGAGTAGAGTTGCATATGAGCTCCATGAGAGTATGTTGAGCATGTTGTGACTAGGAGATGATAGTTCATCCTAGAACATGACTAGTTATGAGAGTATCATGGCTTGAGTTGCATTGAGTATATTTAGAAGGAATTGAAGTTTTCCTCTTTGTTTATGTGCATTAGATATATTGCAAGCATGATGGGCTGCTAGTCTAGAGTTGTTTCTTTTAAGGAGTGTTTAGAATCGTCATTCAAGGACGAATGTTCCCAAGGGGGAGATATTGTAACACCACGGAAACTAGTAGAATAAACTAAGGACTTAAGCTAGGGTTCTAAGCCTTGGTATGAAGAGTTGTCAAGTCTAGGGAGTGGGCAAGGACCTAAGCTATCAAAGTAGAGTGAAAGAGAAATTGTTCCCCTTGGTGTCTAATTGGTGATTGGGTAGCCTGATTGCCCAAGTCATTTAGCGATGCGGCAAAGGGGACCTAAGGTCGCCTAGTGGGTTGTCCCTTTGTCCTTAGATTCTGGAACAAAGGGCGAGCTAAGTTATAGCTCGCCAACCTACTTGGCGAATCGCCCATTGTCTCCCAAGGTCGCCAAGTGAACTTCCCCTTTAAGAAGCTTGTTGGAAATTTGGGCGAGCGAAGGGTCCACCTGGCGAGTCGCCTAGTGCCCTTGGTGAGCCATGAGGGTGCAAAGGGCGAGGTAAGTCGTGAAGACTTGTATTTTTTTTAGTTAAAACGTTAAGGGTCCTTAGTTCTTTACCAAAGTTGACCCTACATTACTCTATTCCTTTCCTAGCAACTATTTAAGCTTATTAGACCTAAGTTTACCTCAATTACGTAATTCTCCCTAGAATCAAAAGAAAACCCATTTCATCCCCTCCAAAGAATATTCCTGTCTCTAGAAAACCTCCACTAAAGAAGAAGGTAGAGCTTGAAGCTTGGGTCAAGAAACAAGTCTATCGTTGAGAGCTGTGCTTCGGATTTCATTAAACATATGTTTAGCTTTTCATCTATGGGTTCTTCCACCGATAGAGTCCCCTAAGAATTTCCCCTAATTTGTCAAGAAGAACCCCAATCTAAGCTAGGGTTTCTTCCAAAGTGTGGGTATATTTGGGTATGATTCCAAATGGTTGGATAATACTTATTTATGGTTGATTTAGCATTGAATTGTGATATTATGATGAACTTATGTGATTTCAATGCTTAAACATAGTTTACTTGATGAGTTTCATGTTTTGTGGGTTGATGCCAATAGAGGGGAATTTGAAGGTTCATGAATAATATTCCTAGACTAATGTAATGAGTAGTAATTGATCAAACTTAGGATCAAATTATTATGAATTGAACTAGACTCTATTGTATATGATGAATCTTGGCATGTAATGTTGAAATTGAAACTTTAGAATGAATTGTGGTTAGAATCACCTAGTAATGAAAAGTGTGAATGAATGCTTTGAAATCTAGGTTCATAAGATGTTTACGTGTTGTAAAGTCGTTTGGAGTGAAGACTCCTACTTATGAATGTTGAAGGCTAATATGATTGGCTATAGATGTTAAGGCTTTAAGAGTAAAGTCTAAGTGAGAATAGAGTCTAATAGGTACAATTATGGTTAAGGGCCTATACTCACCTAACCTACCTTAAGAATTCTTGAAGTATGAAGTGATAGAATCACTTGAACATGGATGGATTGTCAAGGACATCCTTCCATGGGACATGAGTGTTAAGCTAGGATTTACAAGTAAACCTTGGGGTGTATGCTTGGCTCCAAGTGGATATTGAAAATGAAATAGAGTGTCACAAGAGATAGGGTCTAGACTCCAATGAGAGTCGTACCTAGTTGATATGAGAACTAGCCAAGTTAAAGGGGGAACTCTTACATCGTAGAGTGTGGGTTTCCTAAATGTTAGGTCTCATGAGATGGGGGCCTTCACATAGTTGAGTTAAGGTCCCTAGTAGCAATCTCTATATCCAATGAACTAAGACATTCTTGAGAAGCATCTCATAGTGTTCTAAAGCAAAATTGAACTAAGACTTACTTAATGAAGTACCTCATAGTGTTCTAAAGTTAAAGAGATGAACTAGGTTCCAATCCAAGAATAAATAGTAAGAGGACCTAAAAGTATTACTTAGCATGATTAATATTATGGGATGCTATGATTGTATTGCACAAGTATGACTTAGGGTCACTAAAAGAAGTCTTGAGATAGGATTGCGCAAGAGTTGCCTTTCCTAGTTAGGATTGACTAAAGGTGAGAGATTCCCTTAGTTATGAGAGTTAAACTAATAATGAGGCCAAATTAAGGTGGATATGACTAGGATGACTTCAAGGCTATGCTTAGTGTGAAGGGTAGTATGGGATTCCTTTCATGCATTGCACAAGTGTATATTGAGGTTACTTAAAAGTATGGTACCCTTATGGCATAGAGAAGCTTAAGAGTTGACCATGTCTGTAGACTATGATTAAGATAACCAAAAAGGGATACTTGGCTTGGATAGTATTGTGGGATCCTATTCTTGCTTTGCACTTGTATGCTTTTGAGGTTACTTAAGAATGATGCTATTATGGTATAGAGTCGTAAGAATCTATTTTGCTTATATGAGTATGACTATGTCTTATATTGACTTATGTTTATATGAAGCTTTTGTTGATGATTATGTTATGACTATGTTCTTATCTCTTATGTTTATGTCTTATGTTGACCAACCTTTTCGAGATGCTCTTATGATGTTGTGCTAGCCTTCATACTTGGTACATTTTGTACTAACGCATGTGGCCTACATTCTAATAAAATATAGGGTTTGGAGACTTGAGTTGCTTGGAAGATAGGTTTCTAGAGGTTGCAAGGAATTGAAGATCATGGTGAGTCCTCATAGCTTCGAGGACAACAACCGCATTAACTTTATGTCATTTCTTATGTCTTAGACTTATTATGGGCTGCGTCCCTAGACTTTTATCCATGTTATTCATAGATGCTTTGAGTTAGTTTTAGTAAAGACTTCCGATTTTATGAAATGTTTTCGATTTAATGTTTTAATGAAAGTTTCAAATTTTCTCTACTTTTCTATGATCTTATGTTATGATGATGCTAAGGGCCTGTATTAGACCCCTTGGGGGTTGAGTACACCGTGTAACGGCTAGGGGGTACCCTTAGGTCGTGACAGCGTGACTGGACCTACGGTCTGTAGGTCACCTCCGTAGATGGCTCCTTCTGCAGAAATTCAGTTGTCTCCCTCAACCTCGTCGAAGTCTATTTCCTGCAAATATAACACAATAATCATTAGTTCAAATACAAAATGGCCCTAGACACACACACACAACTCTTAAGTGAAATGTATTAAAAATATCGTAAAATCACAGTATACCACATATCACTGATGAGAATGGAGGTATGACATTCTTTAACCACCATTTTGGGCCCTCCCAAAACAAATTTACACATCCTTGTCGTAGGATCGACAATCATAATAGAAGCATATTTAGACAGTTGTGTATATTTCAAAGTATACTCCTTCGCACTCATGTTTCCTTGATGAAGTTAATGAATTCGAGTAATTTAGCCTCTATCATCTCAAGGGGAAAAAACCTATCAAGGAAAGCAACCTTAAACTTCTCCCACTCAAGAGGACCCGCATCTACTGCCATCTCTTCCTTCTATTAGTTGAACCAAACTTGAGCAACACCTTGAAGTTAGTAAGTGGCCGATTTTTCCTTTTCCACCAGCGTCCCTGCCATGATAATCAACACCTTTTTTACCTCATCAATGAACTCTTGAGGATTTTCCTCAACCTTGGAACCATGAAACTCTAGAGGATTAATCCTAGTACGGTCTCTCACTCTAGTTGACGCCATACCCATACTTGGTTTAATGGGGACCACAATCTCTATTGGCTGGAGTCCTCTTGGTATAAGCCAATACTTGAAAAGCAGCCCAAAACTCCGCATTAGTCACTTGTTCAGCCAAAGTGTTGGCTGGAACTTGTAGAGATTCTATGCTCGAATAAGGATTAGGAGATAGCTATAGAGTTACACTCTATCGCACGACTTTAGAATGATGAAAGAAGTGGAATTCCATACACATTTTATAGCTTCGCATTCATAAATGTGGTGCGCTTCAAATTATTGATCAAGACTCTACTAGACGTGGCTTATAAGACATCCTAGGACCATTCTGAACCTTGTGCTCTGAATACAAAGTTTGTCACGACCCAAAGTTCACCCTAGAAATATAAGTCTCCGAGAGGCCTTATACAAGCCACTTAGCATACATCATACACGATAAGAGAATTTAAAAAATTCAAAAGATAGCATTTCATACAAAAGAGTTTGACAAAAAGGGAAGTCTAACATAATTCTCAAAGCCATTTAATACATCATAAGAAAAATGATTAGGTGTAACCCATACATCACATATAATTCTAAAACAAAAATGACATAAAGCAATAAAAGAGTCTCGGTCCTCGAAACATGAGGACTCACCAATCTCTCATAAAGCTTAAAGGGTCAATCTAGCCACAAGTTTGCATAATAGGAGTGTCGGACCCTACATTATTGAAACAATGTAGGAACACGTAACCATTTGTACATAAAATGTACTAAGTATGATTGTGATGCGTAAGAGTTATGAAATCATGCTAAAAAGGGAATTTACTGTACATATAATGTACTAAGTATGATTGTCATGCGTAAGAGTTATGAAATCATGCTAAAAAGGGAATTTACATGACATGCAATGACGAAGCTAAGTCATAACATAACATGTTAGAAACATAAGTCATAATCATTGTCAATGCAAGCTAACTATCTTTAGAACACGTGTGAGATACTTTTAGAAAGTAACCTTAGTTCATTATTATGGGAAGTTTACGTTTAACTGTCATAGACCATGTGATAAATAACATGGAATCTAGTGCCTTTCCCCCCACCGAAAAGAGATTCTCCTATTTTCCAAGGTAGGGACCATGAGTCTTGAGCTAAAGTGGATACACTAGCTAATGTCTATCTAAGAAAATCATCCTACGGTGGCACATAGTTTATGGGACATAAGTAATCACCGCTAGTACACTCGTTGCTAAGCATAAATCCCACAAAATAGTCATTAATAATATTTATCTTATTATCCATGGAAAGGAACAATTAAGTAACCAATTCAAGCTAGAGTTCATTAGAAAAACTCCATAGTCTTTATTCAACTCTGGTGAGAAAACCTTTCAACCTTATGAATCCTTTCTATGAGAAAACCCTTTCACAATCATATTTTAAGTAGTATGTGATAAATCCTTTCACAACAATAACAACAACATCGATGCTTTACTTTGAAAGCAACCTTCAACTATTTATATAAATTTTATTAAGAAACATGCATATCTTCATCAAATCGTCTTTCAAAATTCATAAGCTTCATCATAAGATCAAAATCTAGAAATCATGGAATCATGCATAGGTTCATGTAAACTTAACTAAAACCCATGTAATTACTTCAATTCATGCATAATAGGATAGGGAACCATCAATTGGATCATACTTTTAAAAAAAAACCATGAACATTGAATAAACCTTAACTTTGATTAGATTATCTAACTTTATAAAATTAGAGAATTTAAGAACCCTATTTAGGAAAGGACTCCATAGGTGAATATTAACATGCCTTGATATCAAAAGCTCACAATAATTGGTGAATTTGGATATTTGATCTTGAAAACCTAGACTTTTTCTTCAAGCTTTAGAGAGAGAAATTTTTTTGGGAAGAACTTGGAGGGAATTGAGTAAATTTGAAGAATGATTTAGAATTGTTAGATTTTAGGCTTAGAAGACTTATATAGGGTCTAGGATTTGGATTTAATGACCTAGTTTAGGTATTAATCAATTAGGGAAAAGAACAAAAAGCCTACAAAAATAACTGCCGACTACCATCTATGGCTAGACACTATGTACTGTACTGGTAAACCATAGAAAGTGATTAGACACTCTAATTTTGGCCAAAATTTGGCAGAACCTATGTAGGGTTCGTAGGTCCTTCTACAAACCGTACATATCAACCGTAGGAACCAACTTTAAGCGTTAAAATTTCACTAAGTTTGGTGGTTGATGTGCCGTGAAATCAAGGAACATTTGATGCTCAAAACTAACGATTAATGCAAGAATTTGAGTGTGTTTATGTAGATTTTTGGTGTGTTTGTTGATTTTTAGATGGGTTTATACTTGTGTGGGAAAGCTAGAAAAGAACCGTGAAAGAAATGCAATGAAGGAACACCATGGAGCACCAAGCAAGTCGTTGTCTTTATAAAGAGCCATCTTGAGGCTCGTGAAGACGAGACAATGAGCTTTAGGAAATCAACCAAATTCAAATTGAAGGCCACGGAGCCCAAGACAGGTCGTGGTCTTCTTAACGGATCATCTGGTGGACCATGAGGAATGTCATCAATGAATATTTGTTGAGCTAAGTTTAGAGTGAAAACCACAGGACCCTAGACGGGCCATGGTGTGGTTGACGAATCGTTATGAATCTTGTGAAGAAGAGGATGAAATTCCAGTGAAGACCTAAGTGGAAGCTCAGCACCACGATGATCAACACGGCCTGTGGTGCTCAAGACATGCTGCCTGGTTGCCCGTGATCAATCTCAAGAAAGGAAGTCCCACATTGTCTAAGTGTGGGACCACGATGGGCCTCACGGGCTGTCTGGTGCATGACGAGTTGTCACGCCGACCGTGAAGCCTTCCGACAAATCAATCCTACTTCATGTAGGACTCGCTTTTAATATACTATGTGAATTAATAAGGTTCATTTTTGAAGGATTTCTCGTCATTGTATGAACAAAATGTGACTTTCCTTATTTTCGACTTTGTTTTTTATCAATTAATTTCGGATCAAGACATGAAGCTTTTAACTGATTTATTTTAATGTATTCAACATATATTATTGCTTATTCTGTTGAAATCATGAGTAACAAAACACCACAACTAGGGTTGTGGGAACCATGACGATAATCTAAGTGTAAATTCGTAAAACGAGTAGAGTGTTATTGTTCTTTGAAAAATGATTCGTACTTTCAATATCTATTCTCTCCAATGAGTGCACACATTAGAACTTGCATGTATCTACTACTTGTTCGAGAGAATAGCGGTAAGTTAGGAAAAAGTAGAATTAATCTGCTAGTTTGGAGTGAAATTCGAGTTTGAAAGATGAGATTTTCACATCAAACATGCGAAGGTAAAAATAGATAACACTTTAAGACCAAGAGGATTAGAGTGAAAGTTATGTAATAAGAGATAAAAGTTTTACATGCATCTAATTGCTGGTAATTTGCAATAAAACAAACAATTAAAACTTGTTCACAACACTAAATTCAAAGTCATGGGGTACACAATCCTGGTTTTATTCATCAATTATCACAACCTTGAAGTTAAAATCCTGCTACTAGTGTTAACTAGAACTTTACATTGTAATATTAGTTACTTAAAAATCATAACTAAACCCATTTTTACATTTCGCAATTACTTTCCTTGGGAAATAATAACAACAAATGGATAAAGCCATCAGCAAAATTATTTCTGTAAGTAGATTCTTTGTGGGATCGACATCAACTCACGTTGAGTTCTATAAATTGACAACAGTTATTTACGCTTCTTAATTGAAGTAAAAGTTATCTAACAAGACTGAGAAGTGTTAGATGTATCTAACAAGCTGGTAATTTACAATAAAACAATCAATCAAAACTTGGTCACGACTCAACACTAAATGCTAAGTCATGGGGACCATAATCCTGGTTTCATTCATCAATTATCACAACCTTGAAGTCAAAATCCTGCTACTAGTATTAACTTGAACTTTACATTACAACATTAGTTACTTAAAAATCATAACTAAACCCATTTTTACATTTCGTAATTATTTTCCATGGAAAATAATAACAACAATTAGATAAAGGTGTCCGTAAAACTATTTTTGTAAGTAAATTCTCAGTGGGATCGACCTCAACTCACATTGAGTTTATAGATTGACATTTATGGGGTCACCACCACCACAAGCTTCATCGTCACAGGCCATAGGTACTTTTGTGACTATCCCTAATGTGATTTTTGAGCGTTTCGTTGTAGAGCAAAGACGAACCCGCTCTATAATAGACAAGATTGTTCTCAAACTACCTCAGGTAGTACACAGGGATCTGTTAGCTACGGAGAAGCAGCTGAAGGATGAGATTCCGCAAGAGCTTGTGGTTCTAAAAACCTAGATGGACGGTCTTGAGGTCCATGTGAACAATTAAATACGGGCTAAAGGTTTAGTAAATGGTAGGTTAAAGGTGCAGTGGGCTGAGATGTGAGAGTTTGCTCTTTGGCATTCATTGCTGCAAATTAGCATTTTAACATCAGTTTAGAGCATAAAATAGGCACTGAGGACACTAAAACTCTAAATATATATTAAGCCCTAAATGAGTCGATATCCCCGACTCATCAATACCCCCAACTTAAAGTTTTGCTTGTCCTCAAGTAAAACACAAGATCAATCAGTTCAACAAAGATGTCTACAAATAGTGCTACTCAAGACTCAACATGAATGTACATGAGGTTCAATATACCCACGCAATGCTCAATTGTGCACTACTAAGTTTCAACTTGTGTCTAGGAATCATCAAATAGAAATCGAGCTCACAATGCTTGCTTCAAGTGCAAATTAAATCTCAACAAAAGTATTTGAATGCCCACACATCAAGAGTGATTCCATGCTCACACAAAGATCATCAAACTTTCATAATTAACGAATCAAAAGCAACTCTCAAACTCTCAAAGAAAAACACATGCATGATTCTACCCAAAGGCTTGCCCGTATTTTCCAATCAACATGACATTAAGCTTAATAAAGACCACAGAGGTCTTTCAATTCTTGTAACAGAGCTGAGGGTAAAGGTATGATAATTTTTACTTAGTGATTTCTTCCTTCATGAAGCATGACTTGCATTTCACTTTTTTCTCCTTACCTTTCACTCTTTTTGACTTCCACAATGCACCCTATGTTCTTTAAGCATGATTCATTGGATACCTCATTTCTTTTATACATTTCACAAGCTTTATTGCAACGTATTTTTCTTTTTCAATCTTCTTCTTCTTTTGCTTTTCTTCTCATTTTTTTTTATATGGAGGGGTTCTATCTCTTTCAACACAATCCATCACAGTCAAATTTTTCACAAACTTCTTGACTTTCCTCATTTTTCATCACACCCCAACTTAGGCTCTTGGCCTAAGTTGGCTATTCAAACGGACAAATGTTTCATGAAGGTTTTAGGTAATTGTAAAAAGAGGTCAAACGTGTTCATGTTTCATCCAAAGAAAAGGTTAAACTCAACTGGTGCCAAGCTAGGTTCACACTCTCACAACGTGGCCACAAAGAGGTATAACAACAATTTGGTTCACTCTTCAAATATTTTACCTAAGATCATCTCTATCATTCTCCTACATTAGTCGACTGGACTAATAGGGCAACTTCTAGGTATTACCAAGCACATATTCCAAGACAATCTCACCACACATGGCATTCAACACAATCATCAAATAGGATTCTACAAATTTAGCTAGCGTGCAATGATAATCACAAGATTCATTTCAACATTTGGCCAGTCACAATGAGATTCTAAGGGTTCACACATGACTTATGCAACTCAAATTTGCCTCATTGGAATTGCAAGAACATATCGTTCAATCAAGAGCACTATTCAAGTCATCGACATTTATCGCAACCGGTACTCAAATATGCAAGAGAACAACCACATTCACAAACATCAATAGGTGAAATTTTTAATTTGGATCTAAAACCAACATTCACCTTAAAACAAAAAACTAATAGTCACACAAAGTAAGCATAACAACAATCAAGCATTCACAAAAACAACCCAAAAGAGGCAAAGAGACAGGTATGAAGATACCTCACCCCACCAAACAAAACTAACCATTGTCCTCAATGCAAAAGAAATAAAAAGTCTCAAAATAAAACTAAAAAGAGAGTCAAGATCCTCCTGTCAGGCTCAGCCTGAGGTGAACTCTATATATCCAAGACTCTCTCAATCTACCTTCAATGCCCGACTCATCTCCATCATTTGCTCCACTGGAGCCCACCATCAATGTGTCTCGAAGAGAAGCCTCCTTGGTTGTCTGTACCATCGCGCCCTCTAGGTCCTTTAAGTAACCATATACTGCTGCATCATGGGTACCAAGCTCTTCTTCATCTATCTCGGGAGCATCAGACTCGACATCATCATCAGCCACAACAGCATCTCCAGTCGTAGTAGCTGGAGAGATATCAGAAACAACTGTCAAGTCTATACTCGGGATGTTAGAAAGTTCCACCGTGCTGAAAAACATAGACAAATCCATGGATTTAAGCTCATCCACATCGCGGCTAAAGTTAGTATCATCGGCTCTCAAAGTTGTCACATCAGTTAACTGGCAAACACTCTACTCACATGCCTCCGCTCTCACCATGAGGGCGTCTAACACTAGGCCATGCGCGGTGATCAACTCCAAGTGATCTCTCAACTTAGCTCGAATAGGATCTAAATCGACAGCAATGGACCCCTCAATAATACCGATGACAACATCCTCTACTTGGGAAGCACGTACAACAGCAAATTGGGCCAGATGACCCATTTTGAAAAGCATTGTCTATGTCAATGGTTACCAGGAAACAACAACAGCAGTAGAAGTAGTAGCTGCAGTAGAAGTAGCAGCATCAAATGAAGAAGGAACAATAGTAGAAGTTCTAAGGGTACCTGAAGGCTCGTCGGCCTGAGTAAGAGGGGTTGTATTGGTCTCTAGCATCTCCACAACAAAATCTGGGGAAGTGTCCACCGACGCAGTTCTCCTCCTCCCAGCCTCGTCTCTAGTGTACTCAGCCTCAATCAACTGGATGTCAATAGAGGAAGTGGGATTCACTTCCACATCTATCTTCTCTACAAAAGGCACCTGAGAAGTAAAGTTTGGCTCTACCTGGCTCTCATAGCCATCTCCTACTCGATATTAAACCCGATATTCAACTTATCTCAGTCAATGATGCATCCCAACAAGGCCGCCTTAGGATGCCGGAGTATGAACTCGTTCTGAGAAGGCATCAAGGTACTACTAATAAATTCAAACAATATTGGGCATCTACATTCAAATTCTTTTTCTCTATCTGAACTCTAGGCTCGATCCATGGCGATGTGATGTCAGAAATCAGAGGAGCCAACTATCCCTTTAAGAAATCTAGAGTTTTCTTTTGTATCTATCCACCAAGACGTGGAGGACATTAATAGTACACCGCAGCACCTAATTCATGTCAGTGCTACTACTTTCACCTTTCTACCATGCACCACCACATAATCATCTGGTACAAACGAGCTGGCCTCCTTTTTCCCCTGTGGCACCAACTTCCCATAGTAAGTGTAAAACTCTTTGACCCAGGAAGGTATGTAGGAGCCTCGAGGCCATGCAAAATTTCAAACTAATGGAACTTGATGGTGTTCCACACTTTTGGGTACATGTCCACCACGCCATCAGTAAACATCATCTTCTCTTCCATGATAATCCTCAATCATGCAGCCTTGAGTCTGTTCAAACATTGAGAAGGGGCTTTCTATACTAGGGCACTGGAGGCACTTGATTAACCATCAGTGTTGGAGATTGTGGAGTTGTAGGAGTCACCATTGTTCTGGCTGGATCAAGTAGCGCTTTACAGCCCTACTCATATATCCTCATCTACAAAGTTTGATCATCCTCTGGCTAGGATACAGACACCGACGATTTAGACCCCGAGTTCTCCTCACCTTCAGACTCCGAAGTGGTGAGGTGGGTGTCATTGATACCCATGCTATCAGAGTTGTCATCTGTTGGATGTTGTTATGCAAGAGCATTTCCCTTTTCTATACGCTTCCTCATATCGAAGGAAGTTTGTCTTGTGTAGCTTGTCGGGGTGCAGCACCCTCATTGATCACTATCCCCGTGCTCTCTTCTAGGGTGATTGATTTCTACGAGGAACCTTTAGTTTGGCCATATCTGTAAAACAACACAAAACAAGCCAATATGTTAGAAGTAGGTCAACAAAAATCGCAGTTAAAAAGTTACAGAAAAACTCGTTGACTAATTCGGTGAGATATGTCGAGCTCAACGAATGTTGTAGAATGAAATTTCAAATAAGTCAGTATAATTCAAGGAGGTCCAGGGCCTTTCGATGATTCTCTGAACTAAAAGTAGCTCGCTGAAAGTTACAGAATATTTTCCTAAAATTGGGGCTGACAAAAGCCGATCGCAAAGACATTCGATGAGTTGGCGAGTAAAATCGGCAAGCTCAAGCGTATCGTTGAATGTTACAGAATCAAATCATCAAAAATGGAGAACAAGAAAGGGATAGAGGGGTCACTTGTCGAACCGCTGAGTCATTCGGCGAGCTTGACTAAGTTCGTCGATTGGTCTCTCATGCATGTTTTTGATCCTGACCTTTAATTTCAATACCTAGCCCACGATAATGAAATTAAAATCTATTCTTTGAAATTAAGCCAAGACACATATCAATAATAACCCCAGGGTACTTAGACATCCCTCTATTAGTCTAACATTGACCAATAAACATCTTTTTCCCTTAAGAATGATGTCACCCTCTTTATCATTGGGCAAATTCAGTTGATCTGTACAATTTGGGCTAGTCAGACTTCAGCCAAACCAAACCCCACAGACAATCAATACACACCCACGATTTTAATCAAGTTACACACAAAATTAAACAATTATGGACTAAGCACAAAAGTACACAAGATACGATAGAAGCCCTTAATTAAAAATCAACCAACTATGCAACATCATGAAATAGATTCAATAATATTACGATCATGCATCAAAACTATAAAATATTCAAGCCAAATTAGGGACCCCAACCTCAAAAATAGATGGAGACAAACACTAGGCAAGCAATTATGGAAGCAAAAATGCAAAAATCCCCCGAGCAATCGATCCCCACACAAAAATTACGAGCAAAGTATTATTAATATGTAAAGAGCAAGAGTACAAGAGTCGAAAAAGATGATATGAAAGGGAATTTGGAATTTAGAAGGGTTGAGGTCCTTTTGACTATTAAGTTCACGCCCCAATTAGCGGTATCAACTTATGTCGCCAACCAGGCAATGCGCCGAATGGTGATGTAGTCTGCCGATGTTTGCAGAAATCCAAGCAGTTGGTTGGGCAAACGATGGTCCAGATAGGGCTCACCGACCTGTTCAACCAGTCGCCGAACGGTACCTGACCTCACTTAATTGCTTTTTTCCTAAAATTTCAAATTTTTAACCTGCACATCTTACACCCGTTATTCAAACAACAACATTAAAAACTGAAAACTTGGTTTACTTCTCGAGAAAACCCTTATTTAATGTCATGGTACAACGAAGACACACTTTTAAGCTTTGTTCTTTATGTTAACCATGGTATTACTCGGTATTCCTCCTTTTGGCCTTAGGTTCAAATGAGTCGAGATTTGACTAATTTGTGTTTCTAGATGTTTAATTGATATCGAATGTGATGTAACTACTTAGTTTAGAGATGAGACGTCATATTTCATTTCCTTTAGCACCTTGTACGATCCTTCCACTTTGTTAAGAATGCATGCAGGCATAACTTCGGTGCAAAAATTTTCAGGATGAGCCCTTTGCTCTTTTGGATTTTGACATTTATGGGGAGGTACATATCATTCTTTGTCACCATCCCTCTCTCTCCAATTCGTACCAAGGTCAAGTCATTTCCTATCTCGGTCTCTCAAACCATCATCACGCTCTCTATTCCAACCTTGGTTCCCACCAGGCCTTGGATAGATCGGGCGAAAACGTTCTCCTTGATTTGCTAGGAAATGTACTTTTTCATTGTACATAGCTTCAAAGTGTGCTTCATCGGGACTTACTCCACTAAATCCGACTACATTCACAGCCCTAGAACAACTTCCCATGACATGTTTCGACAATAGGTCCATTTGGGTCATCATCTTTGCCATGTTTTAATCCCGCTCTTTGTCCTTTTCTATTTGTTCCTTTGACATCCTGAAGGTTACAGGAGACACCTGATCTTCCCTAGTATACCAAGGGTCGTTAATCTTTTTCATCCCATCAAGAAGATTAAATGTTATTTTAAGTGGTTTGTTGCATGATTCCTCCTTGGACGAGCTGGTCAACTACACCCTTGTTGACTGAGTCTAGACTACGGTAGAAGTGTGGTAACAACACATTGTTTGGGAGTCCATGATTTCGACATTGGAGCAGCAACTTCTGAAACCTCAACCATGTCTCATGAATTGGTTTACCATCCAATCATCTGATGTTCTGAATATTATATCTCTATGCCATCATCTTTGAAGGAGGGAAAAATCTTACATAAAACACATCAGTGAGCAGCTCCTCCCAAGAAGTGATTGAGTCACTTGGTAAATCATCCAACCACTTCGTTGCCTCCTTCATTAGAGTAAAGGGAAACAAACGAAGTCAGACCGAATCCTCAGTGATGTTCTTGAAGGAGAATAGCCCACACACGTCTACAATGTTTCAGATGTGTTCATGAGGATCCACAGTAGCTAAGCCTCCAAATAAGCCCTTCATTTGCAACAGCTGCAACATAGTGTTAGTCACATGAAATACCGCATTGCTCACAACCGGAGGAAATCGAATAGCACCAATACTGCCCAACCGATGTCATCATTGTGTCCATGTTGGCTAGCATTTCTCTCCTAAACACTCATCTCGTCACTTGTTTACGAGGAGGCAACGACAAGCAAAAATAAGTTAATTCAACTAAAAAAAAATTAGTTCACAACTAAACTTCACGAAAATAATTCAAACACCACCCCCTGGCAACTTTACCATTTTTTATAACACAACTACATTTTATCTAACTCTAAGTGTATGCAGTAAAAATAAAGTATAAACCCAACTAAGAGTTGGGGTCGATACCACAGGGAGTGATATAGTAAAGAATTTGATTGTGAAGTTAAAGAAGTGTTCTAATGGTTTGTAGGAGTAAACATTTTCGAAACAATTAAAGTAAATGGTAGGGGTTTGACAACTAATGTCAATTAGGGGGGTTAGATTGAGCGATTAACAACTACTAGAACACGGGAGTAATCAAGTAGTGAGGGATCCTTGGGAGTGTTATCAATTGAACACCAATTTAGTTTAATGGGTGATTATTATTTACTGATAGTCATTTAATATTTGTGGGTAGGCTAGGCCTTAAGTGTAATAGCTATTTCTCAATCAACTATTACGAATAAAGTGAGTTCTCTCGAACCTCGACAATCCCAAAAAATATAAACATCTCAAAACCTTAATAAATCTACTTTTTCAAGCAAGATTAGTAAGATTGAACTCAGACCCACTTTCTCAAGCTAAGTCCACAATAAGCCATCGCTACAATCATCAATTATAAGTTTTAAATATAAAATTTCTTTCTCAAGCAAGCTTTGAATGCTAATCTAGAACTGCATGTGAAACTCCAATTCATTAATTAAAACACAACTATTAATTGTACACATTTCAAATCAACAATAAAATAAATAAATACTAAAACCCATAAGCTAACTGAAACATTAAATCACATGATCACACCCCCCAAGAATGGGGGTTTACACCACACATAATCAACAACAACAAATCGTTACTAACTATGTTTTCAATCAGCTTGGGCAACAATCCACAAGTCTTCAAAAGAAATTTAACCCTAAATCTCTACTCAAAAACTTAATGAACAATGTTAGGGAACAAAAACCCATAATTCCAGAGCTCAGAACTTAAAACTCCGAGAACTACCTAAAAACTCCTT
This sequence comes from Solanum raphanifolium, assembly GCA_036250405.1. Classification (NCBI taxonomy): domain Eukaryota; kingdom Viridiplantae; phylum Streptophyta; class Magnoliopsida; order Solanales; family Solanaceae; genus Solanum; species Solanum raphanifolium. The sequence goes on from JAJOOE010001600.1 coordinate 27,372, forward strand.
TTTCTTCTTTTGAAAATTGCATTTATACGTTCCTAGATTTTCAGCTTTGGAGTCACTCGGTGAAATAAGTCAAGATTTGGCGATCAAGTGGACGATCTGTCGACTGCTCCTTTCCATCGCCTTCTTAGCTTAGCTTTTCACCCCTTCCCTTCTATGACTTAAGGGGATCAAACTTTCATCGCCGATCCGTTCGGCGCTTCGGCAAAACACCATTCTACTCATCGAGTTGGCTTTGTCCATGGGCTGCCTGTTGTAACTTTTGGCGAGCTGAAGAGCCACTCGGTGACTCGCCAAATGTCTTTGGTGAGCATCAGCCTTGCTTTTTATCAGATTTTTCAGCTTTTTCACTCTATTTTGCCCATTACTGTCCTTGTCTTGCTCTTGGGCCTTCATTGCATAAAATTAGCATTTAAAATCAGTTTAGAGTATAAAATAGGTATTAAGGATACTAAAACTCTAAATATTAAGCCCTAAATGATTCGAAATCACCAACTCATCATAGTTTAATTATGTTAGTTGATAATGGCTACTAGAATAAGCATGATTAGTGTGAGTAATGAGATGTCATACATTGATCCTTGCATGTTAGGTAGATGTTTTTTTAACAACAGTGTTGTTTGAGATAGCTATTGCAAGCTAGTATTGTATCTCTGGTATTTGAGCATTAAGTGTTTTGTTTTCATCGCTTGAGCACAAGAAATGGTTCTAAGTTGAGGGTGTTAATGTGCTGTGAAATCATGGCACAGTTGACGCTCATAACTAATGATCAATGCAAGAACTAAAGTGGTTTTATGTAGATTGGGTGTGTTTGCAGGTGTTTAGACAGGTTTACACTTGTGTGGGGAAGATGGAAAATAATCGTGAAAGAAATGAAATGAAGGAACACCACGGAGCCCCCAAACGGGCCGTGGTCTTTATTACAAGCCCTTCTGAGGCTCGTGAATATGAGATAGTGAGCATAAAGAAATTGACCAAATTCCAAGTGAAAACCACGATGCCCAGGATAGGTTGTGGTCCTCTTAGCAGATCATCTGGTGGCCCGTGAGGAATGGCATCAATGAAGATTTGTGGATCTAATTATGGAGTGAAAATCACTGGACCCTAGATGGGTTTTGGTGAAGTTGACGAATCGTTATGATACTCATGAAGAAGATGATGAAATTCCAGTGAAGACCCAAGTAAAAGCTTAGAACCACGATGATCAACACGGGCCGTGGTGATCAAGATGGGCCGTCTGGTTGCTCATGATCAATCTCAAGAAAGGAATTAGCACGGGCCATGGTGCTCAAGACCACAACACACCTCACGGGCCGTCAGGTGCATGACGGGTCGTCATGCAACCAGTGAAGCCTTGCGAAAAATCAGTCCTACTTCATGTAGGACTCGTTTTGAATAGACTATTAGAATAAATTAGGTTTATATTTGAAGGATATCAAGTCATTGTATGAACAAAATGCGACTTTCCTTATTTTAAACATTGGTTTTTATCGATTTATTTCGGATCAAGACTTGAAGCTTTGGATTACTTGTTTGAATATCAAGCTTTCTTTAAATTTGAAATCCTCATAAGTGATTTATTTTAATATATTTAACATATATTATTGCTTATTCTGTTGAAATCATGAGTGGATAAACACCACAACTAGAGTTATGGGAACCATTATGATAATCTAAGTGTAAATTCACAGAACAAGTATAGTGCGATTGTTATTTGCAAAACATGATTCATACTTTCAATATCTATTATTTTTAATGAGTACACACATTAGAACTTTCCTGTTTCTTCTACTTGTTCGAGAGAAAATTTGTAGTTAGGAAAAAGTGAATTAATTTGGTTGTTTTGAGTGAAAATTTGAATTCGAGAGAAGAGATTCTGACACCAAACATGTGATGGTAAAAATAGATAATACTTTAAAACCAAGAGGATTAGAGTGAAAGTTATCTAACAAGAATGAGAAGTGTTAGATGCATTTAACTCGCTGGTAATTTGCTATAAAACAACCAATCGAAACTTGTTCATAGTTCAACACTAAATGATAAGTCATGGGGAACACAATCTAGTTTCATTCATCAATTATCACAATCTTGAAGTTAAAATCCTGCTACTAGCTCCTTCTCTCGTAAGCTCTTCTTGGAGGCATGATTCTATAAACATATAGAGCATGAGTTAGAAGGAAAATTTATAAAGTTGCACTCTATCGCACGACTAAGAGTATGAAAGAAGTGAAGTATTTCTTAAAATGTTTCATAGCCTCTCATTCATAAATGTGGTGTGCTTCACACCCATGAACAAGATTCTACTTAATGTGGCTTCAGGACAACCTAGGTCGCTTGACTATGATATTCTCAATTCAAGTTTGTAATGCCCCAAGACTAACTCCTAGATGTGACATGGTTCCAAGACACACGAATAACCCAAAGCTACACACGTGACGTAGCACGACCCGAATATAGCATACATAGCTAATAAAATGGAAAGTCGAATAGAGTCTCAATAGCTATCATATCAAATAGAAGAATCTTACACATAACTACATAAGCACAAATCTAACATTCTATCTCAAAGCCTCTAAATCATAGTGCGATTCTAGGACAAGCCCCTACCAAAGAGGGAGAAATTAATTAATTAAAGTAATTAATAACTTTGATTTGAAAAATAAATGTATTTGTTTTCTTTTATATTTCCTTCCCTACCAAAAGGGGAGAAATTCTAGTCGAAAAATAAATTTATTCATTCTCCTTATCCAACTTTCTTTCTTTTAGCTTTTTTGTTATTTATCAAACTATGTAATCATGAATATATGTTTTACTGTATTCTCTTCCACATTATATTTATTGTATTTCCTGTTACTTATTTGTTAAAAACAAATTAGGAATAAAACTTATTAAGTTTCCAAATAAAGTAGAAATATGATAGGCTATATTTATGTATATTTCATATTGTCATTTATTAAATAAAAAACAAAGTAGGAATGCAACTTATTGTTTTCCCCCATGAGCTAGGAAGAAAATTTATTATTTTTCCAAATGTGCAAGGAATACAATTATTAATTTCTCACATGAACTAAGAATACAATTTATTAAGTTTCCAAATGAAATAGATTATATTAATTTCCCACGTGAACTAGGAATACAATTTTCTTATTTCCCAAATATAATAAACTAGAAAAGCAATTAATTAACTTTTCAATTAAAAAAGAAAATATGATATGTCATCTCTATATATAATTTTCTATCACTCAAACCTTATTATTCACTTTTTTGTGCTTTTGTTCTTGTCAACAACTCAAAGAAATCTCAACAATAATTTTGTTTAGTTTGTTCTATTATTATTTTTATTGAACAATGAGTAACTCACATGATTATTCTCTTGGTGTTGTTATAACTAATATTAGTGATCGTGATTCGATAGATAGAATCTTAAGAGCAGGTGTAGAAGAAAATCTACAAGGTGAATCCAAGGCTTACATGGAGGAAGAACAAGATGAAGATATATCGAGGTACTATAAAATAAGAATTCATCATGTTGTTGTGCATGAAGATGGAGTAAATATTTCAACGAACAAAAAAGAGATTTGTGGAATCTGTCTTGCGAAATATACGAATAAAGAGACCATTGGGACACTTGGGTGCGAACATGAATATCATGAATGCTGCATCAAACAGTGGTTGCTGAGGAAAACAGATTGTCCCACATGTCGAGCTTCTGCTTCCCCTTTCACATCAAAAAATTAAAGACGATACAAATGCAATAGTAGTTAAAGATTTATTTTATTTTAAAATTTCCATGTAATATTAAGTTTTCTTTTCCTAAGTTTGCAAGACCAAGAGTAGTTTGTTTATGTATGTTTAAAATTTTATAACTAAGAAAAATTATTTTTAGTTAAGTTCTAAATCAATATCATGCACTACAGAATTTTTATTTATACAAGAACAATTTGTTTCTTTTTCTAATTATTATTAAGAACAATGAATTACAATGGCATATACATTAAGCTTATATACACAATCTAACATAATCATATATTAGAAAAATATTGTATGGTAATGTAGCTTATTTTGGCACCAGATTTGTGATGAACAAATAATAGAGCCACAAATTAAATTCAAATATAAAGAATACACCTGCAAAAATACAAATAGAATTTTACCAATACATCTCTTATGAAATTCAAAAGAACTTGAAACAAGATTTTTGAAAGCTAAATACCTAAGATATATTATCCCTCAAGACTTGGAACCAGTTATATTATTTTTTATCTTTGATATTCGAATAAATATTAGTAAAATCCTGTAAATACAAGGAAGACTTTCATGACAACGGAAATATTTTACTAGTAAATCAAGAGGTGAGTAATTAAGTTGAAAATCAAGAGTAATAATATCTAACTATTTCAATATCATAATTTGTCCATGTAATGAAATCAACCAAAAATTACTTGTACAGTTCTTTATTACTGTAGATCATCGATAAATTTTAAAATGAACAATGATAATGTAGTAAACACACTTCAATATTATTTAGCACATAATCGAACTGAAATCGAATCCAATCATTAAATATAGCCAATCATTTTAGAGTCTTTTGTCTTACTTTTCATTTTAATCAATTTCAAGCAGCTTATAATATATTTACCTTTTTCCTTTCAAACTAAACACCGATAAAAAAAATGTATTTTACTGTACTTAAGTTTACTTTCTTTCCGCTCAAAGTTTTCAAAAATAAATGGTTTGTATGTTTTAAACCCATTTAAGTACATAATTAATAACGACATATCAGCAAATCTGACTCAAAACAAATTAGGAATGAAACATTATTGACTTCCCAAATGAAATAAGGTAAACCATCTCTATGCATTTCATATATTGTCTAAATTTGATTAGAAAGTAAATTAGGAATGGAACTTATTAATTTCCCACATGAAGTAGGAATACAATTTATTAATTTCCAAAATATAATGAACTAGAAATATGATTTGTTAATTTTCCAAATATAATGAGCTAAGAGTACAATTTATTCATTTTCCAAATATAATGAACTAGGAAATATGGTAGGTAATCTATACATATACTTCATTGACACTCGAACTTCCTATGAGCATTCAAATTAAATTGTTGAAACTAACTTGAATAATCGTTATTCAATGGATAGGATCTTATTTCCACATGATTTATTGGATATGATCTTATTTCCTCGTGTAATAATCAACCAGCGATGTAAATCATCGTAAAGTTGGAACAATTTGCATAATTAACATGTCACGACTCAAATCACCGTGACTGGCTCCAACACCAAACCCCATGTGGGTCAATCAACACTTTACAATCAAACTCAGGAAACATCTCAAAATGCTATCCATCAATATATTAAGCACAACAACTAACTCTAATTCTTTGAATTAAAAAAATAGTAGTGGGCAATCGGGGCTCCTACTCAAACACCTAGAAAGGAGAACCCTTACAACTGAAACCCGTTGAAACATGTGGAAATTAAATTGATTACTAAAAAATTCTTATTAACATTATAAATTTAAGAAACCAGAACATGAGTAAAATCTTTTTACAATAGACTGAAAAATACCCCATAGAACTAGTCTAAAAAGGTACAAGAACTACTAAGAGAATACATATTATACATAAAAATGAGACACAACTCCCACTACAAGAAGGAGAAAGTTGTTGGAGATCATCATCATCTTCACCTATGAAATATCGCAAACGCTGCAACCATACTATGCAATGTGGCATAGCAAGAGCAGTATTCGTACAAACAACATGTACTAGTAAGGATCACTGTTTGACCCAAACCTACCACATAATATAATGTAGACATTAAAAAATAACCACGCAATAAGGAACTTACACCACACTCCTTCTCTATTGACATACTATTACACTTCCCAAGTAAACCCATAATCTAGTACACTTTAACCCTGCCTCCTACGTCATTCTGTTGTCAACTCCAATATTTAACATTCGATCGTCTAGAAACACTAATACTTCCAAAGCCTACCTGTTATATCTTCCTAGGGCATCCCAAGCCAATATGTTATGTCACCATAATATACAATAATAACTTAAACCTACTAACACATTAATATCCCTGAATACCATGCCATCCCTACCCCAATCAACTAACCAATTATCCTTTACAATTTCTCATGACAACTCCCTAATCCTTTTTTTGGAACAATACGTGAAATTGGCGCCTTAAACTAACTCATCCACACCAACTATACCCAACACTATTTATAAAACTAAGTTCATCATGATCTGTCACGATCGAAAGTACACCCTAGACATGACATGGCGTATAAGAACCCGGAAGGCCCTATACAAGCCACTTAGCATATATCATACAAAATAATAGAATTTATGGAAAAGGGCTAAAAATACTCTTGGACCATTCAAAAAGGTTTAAATATACCCCTCATTCACCTATTGGCTAAAAATTCCCCTCAATCCACCTTTGGATCCCTTTTTACCCTTAAACCTAACAACCATTTTTAAAAATAATAATAATGATAATAATAATAATAATAATAATAATAATAATAATAATCATAATAATTATTATTATTATTATATATTATGTTGCATCATTTTATTGGGTAAATTAAATTCTAATTCACATTGGATTTTCCCCATCCAGTTTGACCCATACCCACAGCCCTATGCCCTGTAACATGCCTCCTTAGAAAGAGCTAAATTTAGAAAGTGCTAAACTGGAAATAGCTACATTAAGAATTTTGCAAGTTATGCTAAGTTGTGAGTTTTGGGTCAGCTTCAAACGACCATAACATTCAGTACATGATGAGTTAAGTGGCCCATAAGATATCAAATCAAAGGTCTTGAAATTCTCTTTCCAACGCCACCAAGTTTGATAAGTTTGGAGTTTGGATGAGGGAGATATGCCCATTTGGAATATGTATGTCCAATTAAAGAAAGTTACCCAAAATTATGAGGGGTATTTTGGTCTTTTCCTTACACCTTCAGATTAAAACGTTTTTAGTAAATATTTTAAGGTGAAATCTGATTTGGGTCAATTTTAAAAATTCTTATTTACGCTTAGGGTTTTAGAAAAGAGTTCAAGCAACGAGAAGAGGAGAAAAGAGGAAAGGTTCAAGGCGTTCGTCGGGATTCGTGAGATTTGTTGAAGGACTTTTGCCAAATTAAGGTATGTGAGTTCTCATAATCTTGGGCTTATTCACCAACACACCAATCATGCGATTTTAATGCAAATTTCGTTCTTGAGTTTGAAGCATTTGAGTTCTGGATGAGTTTTCTTGAAGTTTCATTCTTAATCTTGATTGTAGGGGTTTCAATGAATTCATGAGATGAATGGTAGTTATTTGAGGGTTTTTTGGAGTAGATTATGGTGTACTTATGTTGGGTATTCGAATGTAAGTTAGTTGGGAAGAAACCATTCGATTCTAGAGGAATTAGGGTCAGAAAACAACAAAGAAAATTCGTCGAGAAAATTTGGGCATAAGTTGGCGCACCCCCCACCAGCACACCATGAAGAGTCTCCTATAGTTCAGGGGTTGTAGCCTCACGCCACTCAGTTTTCCAGGGTCGCCTATCCCCACACCTTTTTTGTCATTTTGCCCGTCTCAGTCCTTTTAAATTGTACCTTTATTCACTCTAAATTCTAACTACTCTAAACTACATCTAAACATCGAGGGATCATCCATAACATGAAATCATAACCCTTGAATTCATCATTCAAATTCAAGGTAGTGTTAAGAGTCTAGACTTGAGAGTTCTTTTGAGTCATTTTGAGAAATCTTTTACAATCTCTTATAACTTGTTTTGAGACATGAGTACTTGAGTTTTAGGATGAGGAGGGTTGAGTTATTTTTGAATGATATATGGTATCTAAGTATTCCCAAAAGTAAATGTTTTTACATTTAAGATGAGAGGAAACACCAATTTTTGAAAGAGTTCATGAGCAGTTTTGAGTACTATCTCTTTTTAAAGAAATGTTTTGAGTAATAACGTCAAAGTTGAGGATGAGGAAATGTTTTCTTTAACATATATGAGCTAAGTTATATTTTAGGAGTAGTATTGAGCTATAATATGGTGGAGACTTCAAACAAGTCACAGCTCCCAAAAACCATGTAGCCAACATGGTTAGAAAGGGTCATACTTTTTAGATGATACCTAATTGATTTTTAAGCATATCTTAATGGATCCACTTAGTTGAGGAGTTCTAGTAGCGTGGGCGAGACGTTGTATCATCACATAGCTCATAGTTGTGGTTGTCGGTTAGAGAATCTCCCTGTCACGCACCAAATCAGGGGAGGCACAACAAGAACACGGTACCTTATTTGACTGAGAGGGACACCTAAAATATAAAGGAAAAGAAACAACAAGGGCCAACAAGGGCGCCACAATAATTTGTCGAAAAGAGATAATTGGACCAGCAAGGTCAAGATTACATTAAGACATACTAAAAAAAAATGGGCTGGCAAAGACAACATAATTGATAAAGAACTAGCAAGCCGACAAGGCTACAACTGAAAACATATATACAGGTAAGCCGACAAAGCTATTGACAAAAGATGAGAAGACCCAACAATATGTCCACAAGTCTCTACGAATACTACAACTCAACTAGTTGAGATTAAATCCCCAACAATACCAATAACGAGATACCAAACTCAAGTATGCAAAACCTACAGGGAAACCAACATCTCCAGAAAGAATGGAGCTTACCAATCCTCAGCTGAGACAACACCTCAATTTTGAAGGTCAATCAGGACATATGTCTGAACTTACAACTTGACAAGCAGAATCCCCAGGCAATGGGACGTCAGTACGAATGAAACTGTACTGGTATGTAAGGCGGAAACTAAAGGCATAAAATAGATACAATAAAATGGGTAATAGAGATACCTCCTGAAACTGAAAATCTTATAGCCTCCATGGATGACATGTGAATTCATGGTAATTTAAAATGCATGGTATGCTCGTGTCATCGTATGTCGTGAATACATATATATATATAGATGCAAATGCATGACATACCCAACCAAATGCTAGCAATGGTGGTGCTTTTCGATAGTGAACTGACATCATATCTGACAACCCGTGGCCATCTGTGTCTCATACATATAAATATAGGCAATAGACCCCATACCTCCCGATTATAGCTCGGGAGTAGAATGCATGGCATGGCATGTCATGAATTCTTAATGCATATTTGGTAATCATTCTCTTATACTAACAATCCCATAATCACTTTCGTATATCAAACAAATGTCTTATAGAATGTTACATATGCTATTGGAATAGACCTGAACGGTTAACTCGACTTTAGAAAGGTATTTAAAACTAAGGATGTCTGCAATGACCTAAGGTGTTTGATGAATCTCCTCGTGACGTCATTACTTTCATACAACCATTTAGGCCTAGAAGGTCATGATAAATTCGAATCTCTTGACCCAACTTTCACTTAACAAATCAATCATTTAGGAACTCAAAAGGAGACCTACTTGGGCCTATAAACATCATAATAGACTCGAAACTCTTAGCTCAACTTAATTTTTTTTTAAATTACTATTAATTTAGGAATTCAAAAGGAGACTAACATACTTAACTTGATTTAAGAATAACCATGCTTTGGTAGTATTATAGTCCTTTCTAGAAACAAGATCAAAATGACCTAACAATTACCATAAATACAAAAATACAATTCTCCAACATTTCAACCTTACTATTAGGTTAATAGCTCATCCATTGATATAAAAAATACGAAACTTGACAGAAAAAATAACTTTAACAGTCAAGCATATTTTGCAATGTTACAAAGACGACAATGATACGATGAGGTCGAGAAATAAGATCGCCTGACATCCCAATGCCCTTCACAATGGGTCTTTCTACCAATGGAGAAGTAAAGAGGTTACTTATTAACTAATTTATAATATTTTTGGATTCATGCGATATGAAAAAATGAAAAGAATTTGCCTTAACATACCTTCATAAAACTAGCGTAACTCCGCTCCCACACTTGATATGACTCAGATTATCATAATTTGCATAGCTTTGGCAATACCATTAATATTTGACATAACCCATAAAGGTTTTCCTTGATTCTAATCACTGCTCTAAGATAGAAGAAACCAATTTATCCAACCTATAAGCCTCCAAATTTTGCTTGATATTGAAGCCATGAACAAGTAAAACACAATCTTAATCAAACCTAAAAGTAGTCTTGTAAGTATTTCTTTAAAATCTGATATCAAGTTACGCAGTAAATATCTTCGAGTTATGCAATAGACTCTATATGATGTTATGTATGCTTGGTTGAATATCCAGTGAACTCTGACCATTTAAACAAAATCAAGCAAATTACTAAAATATCAACTTTTACTTGCTAAAGCAATAGAGATGAGAAATGGTGAATAATTTGTATACATATCTGAATCTTTTGGAAGATATATATGCATGTATATCCAATTGACTACTCACTCTATAATATGACACCTGGGTAGGGGCCACTTTATTTTATTCATTAGTTTCTAATTAATTTCCCCCTTTATATATATTTAGATATTTCATAGATTTGTGGTAAAATACATATAATTTTTTTAAATATAACACAATTAATAGAAAATTATTTTGAACAAAGTCTATCAAATTTAATAATTATTTTTTTGACACAACAAAACTTTCTATCTCCATTAAAATATTAATAATTGATTAAACTCTTATAAGTAAATACATATACAAATATATCATACCAAAGAATTTTTCCACGAATATTTAAGATACAACAGGAAGGAAATATGCATAAACCTTTTTTCATATTTCAATTAAAATACCATGTTATCAATTCATGCACGGTGCTACGATAAAATTCTAAAAATTAAATTGTTAAGTATTTTTCTATGCAAAGAATGACAACTGTAAACACCCGAGGTATTACATTACCCCCCTTGAGAACATTCGTCCTCAAATGAAAATAAATGCATGCGGTTGTAAAGCTAGGAATACTTTTAAAATTTTGTCAGAGTTTCAGCAATATATAGAACTATCCCAAACCTAAAATTCATAAGACTATATATACACTATATCGATAAAATAATGCATGAAAGAAACACTATCCAGTTTTTCTATAATTTAAAATGTTCTTCATAAAAAGGAACCTTTATTTACTTATCTATTTCAGGTAGGCACATAGCATGTAATGTATGAACAAATAGGTTATTTAGAATTTAGGTATTAAGCGCGAAAGGATACATAATCGTATAAAGTGTGAACATGTGAGTCGAATAGGAAAATTTTAGTGCGATTGGTAAGATACTCTAGCCTTCAATCTATAAGTTCAGAGAAGTAGATTGAAAGTAGTATATTCATTAATGAGACTCCAATGGAGTTTATATACACATCAAACATAACAGATTGTGCAAAGCTAACTCCTAGGAAAAAGGAGCATATTAAGTTACGTGAGCAATCCTAATTGACTCCTAAATAAACTTTAAATAAACTGAAATCCTAATTTAAAGGTAGTGTGGTAACGTGCACAACATACGTGCTCTGTTACACCCCCTCAAGGTATGTGTGAAGAGACAACACGTAACTTGGGAAGCATGCACTGGAAGGTTGTTTTAGACAATGGTTTGGTGAGTGGATCTGTAATTTGATCAGCGGAGTGAACGTGTGAGACTTGAACTAGGCCATTACGAACTTGGTTGCGAACAAAGTGAAGATCAACCTCGAGGTGCTTCATTTTTGTATGATGAACTAGGTTTTCAGCTATGTAGGTGACCCCAAGGTTATCGCAAAGTATTGTGGGAACAGCAGAGAGCGACACATGTAGATCCTTGAGCAAGTGAGTGATCCAGTTTGTTTCAGGCAACGCAGAAGCAACTGCCCTATATTCTGCTTCAGTGGAGGAGCGAGAGACAGTCGATTGCTTACGAGAGCACCAAGAAATTGGTGTTGTGCCGAGAAAGATCATGTAACTTGATATTGAGCGGCGATCATTAATATCACCCGCCCAATCCGCATCAACATAAGTAGAAAGATTGGTGGACTGTTATGGGGAAATATGGACATCATATTGGGATGTTTCTTTAAGCTACCGAAGAATCCGTTTAACTGCTTTCCAGTGAGCCCCAGAGGGAGAGGTATTGAACTGAGTAAGCTTGTTTACTGCATAGGTGATGTCAGGTCGGGTAAGTGAAAGGTACTGGAGCTTTCCAAGTACACTTCTATACTCTGTGCCATCAGTTTTGGGAGCTCCGTCATCTACCAATAGTGGTGCCGATGTACTCATTGGTGAGTGGATGCCTTTGCAGTCTTGCATCTTAGTGTCATGTAGCACCTCTTGTATATATTTAGATTGACTAAGAAACAGGCCATCATCATCCCTATGTACCTCAATGCCCAAGAAATAGTGCAGTAAACCAAGATACTTGAGAGAAAATGTTTTTGAAAGAGAGGTAACTACTTGCTGAAGGAGTACTTCATTGCTGCCAGTAAGAATGATATCGTCCACATAAATTAGAACATAAATAGTTACTCCTAAATTATGAAGAACGAACAGAGAATTATTAGACTCAGACATGTGGAATCCCAATTGGACCAAATAATTGGTGAGTGCATCATACCAAGCTTTAGGAGTTTGGCCCAGTCCGTAGATTGCCTTTTTGAGATGGCAAACATAGTCAAGATGTGCCGAATCTTCATAGCCAGAGGGCTGAGACATGTATACATTTTCGTGAAGCTTCCCCTGAAGAAAAGCATTATTGACATCAAGTTGATGTAAGGCCCAATTTCATTATACTGCAAGGGTGAGCATGGTACGAATCATGGTGGGTTTGACCACTGGACTGTATGTCTTATGAAAATCAACCCCAGACCTTTAAGTGAACCCCTTGGCAACCAAATGTGCTTTGTACCTATCAACAAATCCATCATCCTTAGTCTTAATTCAGAACAACCACTTACATGGAACAACATTGCGGGTGTGATCGGGTGGAACCAACTCCCAAGTCTAGTGTTTCATTAACGCATCAAACTCAACCTGCATAGCATCTCTCCAATATGAAAATGTGTGTGCTTGTTTGTAGGTTACAGGGGTAGGAGGTACATGCGGGGTTATTTGGGCAGTATAGTCAAGAATTTTGTGTCGCTTGATGATGTTGTTTTGCGACCTTATTACTACACAATTTTGCTCTATTTGGGGAACGTGAACTATGGGTGCTTGTGTCGGTATATTGGGTGATGAGGTTGGGCGAAGCCAATAAACATGAGTAATGGGTGGTCGGCCATGTAAGGGGAGAGGACGAGTAGAGAGAGCAAGGGGAGGGCTTTGAAATATGAAGTGAGGTGGCGGGCTATTAACAACAGAGGATTGTTGAGGTATATCAGGAGAAGTAGTTGGAAGATTACTTGGTGTGTCAGTGATGAAGTGATCCGACTGTGGGGTGGTCCTTTGTGCGGTACGAAGTGAGCATAAATCATGGCGTGTGTCTCGCATCAACGGAATAGTGGTGGGCAGCAGCTAGAGATGAGAAGGATTTGAAGTATTGACCACATCAGTATTAGTAAAATTGGAAGTATGTTCCCAAGTCAAATATGAAAAGTTCTATTTTAAGGAAGAAAACATATTATCAAATGGAAAAATATCCTCTACAAATTTTACATCCCGTGAGAGGAAAACCTTGGAGCTTTTGGGGTCAAAACACTGATGGCAATGATGAGTGACAGAAAAACCAAGATAGACACAAGGTTTGGAATACAACTCTAATTTGTTTTGAGCATATGGTCGTAGCCATGGATAGCATAAACAGCCAAATATACGAAGGGATTCATAATTTGGCAGGTTATTGAAAAGAATTTCAAAAGGAGACTTGTGATTAAGAGTGGAGGTTGGGAGTCGAGTTATGAGAAAGGCGGCATGATGGCAGGCAAAGGTCCAAAAGTTTGAAGGTAGACTTGCTTGATGAAGAAGCGTTTTGGCAGTCTCGACAAGGTGTCGATGACGTCATTCAGCCAATGCCACCCTTTGAGGAGTATGAGGTGGAGAGACAAAGTGTTGTATGCCATTGGAATTAAGGTATGGTTCTAGGACTTGATATTCTCCTCCTCCATCAGTGTAAAGTGTGAGTATTTTGTGACCAAAGTGTTTTTCAAGCACAGGATGTAAACTTTGAAAATTTTTGTGAACTTCATGTTTGTTTTTCATTGTGTACAACCAAATGTATTTGGTGTGCTGATCAACAAATAAACAATAATATCTTTTTTTGTCAATAGAGAGAACCAAGGAGGGTCCCCACAGATCACTGTAGATAATTTCTAATGGACAACTACTGGACAAAGTGGTGGAATAAAAGGGAAATATGTGTACTTTATTGCAACAACAAGAATTACAAGTAGTGATCTTGTCTTTGGAAGAATATGAAAGACGAGAATTATTTAAAACGGAAAATAAAATGTGAGAATATGGGTGGCCCAATCTGTGATGCCACAGATGTAAGGAAGGTCCAGCAATAGCGACGTTGATGTTTGGTCGAGATAGGGACGGCCATTCAATTGAGGTTAGATTGTCTTTGCAAAACTGATTAACCAAAATAAGCTTCCGTTTGATGGCAGGAGCACACAAAATATTAGAGAGTTTGAAGGTAGTATGTGATGCATTTAAATGAGTATTACCAATTTGCGTGATTGGAATCACATTACCATTACCCAAGATCACTTCATCGGCCCTTTTGAAGTCATGTACATTGTGGAGGTAGTTGGTGTCGGTTGCAATATGATGAGATGCACATGAATCGACAATCCAGGGGTCATTTGGCGTCGTGTGCGCAACAAAATTTGCCTTTGCTTCAAAGTGGATATGGGACTGGGAGCGGCAAACATTTGTTGTATGGCCAAATTTGTCACAGAGTTGACAACGAATCAGTGAAGATTGGTGTGGAAGGTTACGCCCTTGAGAGTAATCGTTTGGATGCTGGAAAGTGGCGCTCTGATTATGTGGTGTGATTGGGGGATGCCCATTGTTATTGGTGGGTTGGTGGCGATGGTTGTTGCGTTGGACCGATGAAGTATTTGTGACACGCTGAGCAACAGATGTTGTGACCTGGGTGGTGGTCCTCTTGAGGTCTTCATGTTTGAGGAACAATTCATGATCAAGAAGCTTATCGAAAAGTTCAGTGTGGCTAATGGGTGAGTCACGTGCCCGGATGGCAGCGGAAATCTCACGAAATTCAGGACCAAGTCCACTCAATATTTTCACCACAAGTTCTTTGTTATTGACAGGTGAACCTGCTGTGGCGAGTTCATCAGAGAGAGAGCGAATCTCTCGCATATATTCAGCAATTGATTTGGTGTCTTTGCTTACCCGACTGAGATGGTGACGGAGGCTGAAGATGAGGGTTTGCAATTTGTTCGCAAATAAGGTGTGAAGTTGATCCCACCCAGCTTTAGAATTGGCCGCAGAAGCTACAGTGGAAGTGATAGTGGCATCAACAGAGGCCATGAGAGCATTTTGGATGAGCTTGTCTTGACGAAACCAATCCTTGTACTCGGGGTTGGTTGTCACAAGGCCATTAGTGATGACTGTTTCGGGAGAGGACAATTTGGTCCCGTCAAGATGAACATAGAGGTCATGGCCATGAAATAGCATGCCAATTTGAGCCTTCCAAATGGTGAAGCTATGGCTGCCACACAGCTTAATGGGCAACTGAGATGATGGGTTAAACTGAACCAAGTGTTTGAGGATAGGGGCAGTATCGACATTCATAACTGGGGTGGAAGGGGCCATTAGTGCAGAAAATTGTATTTTTGATCGGCATACTCATTAGAGTGTTTCGGCTCTGATACCATATAAGTTCAAAAAAGTAGATTGAAAGTAGTATATTCATTAATGAGACTCCAATGGAGTTTATATACACATCAAACAAAACAGATTGTGCAAAGCTAAGTCCTAGGAAATAGGAGCATATTAAGTTACGTGAGCAATCCTACTTGACTCCTAAATAAACTGTAAATAAACTGAAATCCTAATTTAAAGGTAGTGTGGTAACGTGCACAACATACGTGCTCTGTTACAATCTGTTATCGCCATACTATGAGTATAACATTTGACCATATATTATTATAAAGTTACACAGAAATGGCAGAGACACTAATAAATCATACGCAACTTTTCACGATAGAAAATTTAGTATGCATACAAATGAGCTTAGGGAGGAGTTCAAAACCTTCTTAGTTACTTAATGTATATAGCTATAAGAATGCATGTCATATCAAAATTCAAGTTAGGACATATAGAATAAGATTTGAACAGATAAACAAAAAAAATTGTTTCATTTAGACATTGGTCCATTATCAAGTAGTACTTAGTTATATACACATATACTTTATGTCCTTCAAATGCGTAAATCACCGGATATACGGTAAGTGCAAAATCAATGCATAAAGAATTTAAATGTGACAAAAAAAAAAACAAATGCATAAAAAAATTTAACATCTGCACCAAAGGTCATTGGTAAGTACATATAAAAGACATGTATTTCATGGATTAATAATTTAGAACATACGTAAACCTACAAAGAAAATCAATACATAAAGTATACTTTCAACAGTAATACTTATATCTTACAATGCGTCAGTCATATATTTACAAGTGATTAAAAATAGATGCTCTAATATTATAAGTTTTAAAATACATACATTTAAAATGAGTACATGAATTACGGAATCTATATCATATAAATAAACATTTCCAAGTTGTGTAAAATGCAAGCAATTAGCCTATGACAAGTGGTCATGAAAAAAAAAATATAGTCACGCATTTTGTTAACTAGGTATCGTTTAAGCGGAAAATTTGTTGATCATGCATCATGATACTATCCTTTAACGTGCGTAGCATGTAGAACATAAAATTGTTCATTATGAAGCTATTATTAAATATATATATATATATATATATAACATATAACACATTCTTTATGAAACCATCAACATTTCAACAGTGATTCGTATCACTCATAGCTTATAAGCAAATGATCTAGAGTGCAAATAAGATAAAAATTGTTAACTCGTGAAAAACATTACATATATGTCAATACAATATAAACAATCTCTTTCTTAAATAAGTGGAATATAATCAATGATTCATATAATATGCAATTTATATGTGTGTCCTATAAATAAACGTTTTATACTATTTATGATATGTAGACAACTAACATATGACATGTGAGCATATAATCTGTAGCATGTATGCACACAATTATGTAATGGAATTTTTTCTTAAAACAAGTAAAATATAAGCAGATAACCCATGAATCATGAAATCATATAACCTCTTATTTTACAAAACATTGAAATAACCAGTTCGTGTAACACATAGATGAGTCTTGTTGAACAAGCGAGTAAGCCTTGGTTAATTAAATTTTAATAAACATATGAATAAAACCATAGAAAAATGATAATTAATGCACAATGGATAACACACAACAACCTTGATAGGTTACCAAATAAAATTACTCTCAAATATATATGGTTAGGTCTTATAACAGAGATCAGGATTATTCTCCTACATGTACACATACTTAGCTTATATAAATATCCTACTTATTTTATTAGCTCTTATAGATTCTTCTAGTAGCATAATTATTGAAATAATACTACCATATTACCACAAGAAAAAAACTCTTAGGAGATGTTCTGCATATAAAACTTACGATACAAATATTATTTTTTTTAAAATTAAATGATCATTAGATGACTTAATTAGATACATTAGATAGATCATGGGAGCTTCATAACACCTACACACAGTATAACATGAAATAATAGATAAACATCAAAACATAAAATGAAATCTGTAAATTTTTTACATAGTAAACTCTTATTATCTTCCATACGTGGAGGACTCGGAACTAAAGACATAACATAAACTTGAACCTTACAACCATATGAGGCAAATAATACTTAAAAACTTAAAAGCAAGATCATCACATGCTTTAATTTACATCATTAGAGTCTACAAGTACATATCAATTCAAATCAGCAAGAACAATCTAACATGATAATTATTATTTCTTCCTAATATTTTCGAAAGGAAGTTTACAAATAATCAAATGCAAACCACGATTAACAACTCAAATATAGGAGATAAAAAAAAATCATGACCTATGATAAAAATGTAGAAAAAATAAAATCATGACAAGTATTTCTATACGCTTTATCATGAAAAATACTTATTGAAGAACACTAATGTTGAGGAGAGTGCATATGTGTCAACACTTCACGTAACATGTAGCATATAAGTAGGTAGCATAAACTTAATGATAAATATAATTTGTAACTGCACACAAGGAGTCGATGATACAAATAATATGTAAATAATTAATCTCAAAGATTCCTTAACACGTAAACTAGAGCATCTATGAAAACAGTACCATGTATACCCTTACATCATGAAACACGTAACACATATAATCTTACAAAAAAATGTACTATAACATATTCATACATAAATTTTTGATGACTTACTCTTATAGGAATCCAAAGCCTTGACAAGCTATAAAACATTCGGCAGGGTCATCTTAATTATGATTTATAATTTATAACATATTTAAAATTCTTATCTATATATAAAAGATATCTATTGTCGGTGTAAAATTAACAACATGTAAAATATTGATGACATAATAAATCTCATATGCTAATTTTTTTTGTATACAATAAAACTATAAAAAAAATGATCTTCAGAATAGAAAAGGAAAATAACATAGACATAGCAACACCCAACAAGTAGTAATTAACATATAAGGAATACAAGACACATAATCTTATAAACAAGTAGACCATAGTCGATCCACATATAAACTTAAATTTACTTAATACACTAAAAAAAAAATAGTCCCTATGCAAATTATGAAATCAGTTCCTTAACTCTCCTGAAGAAAAAAAAGATTAGCATTCGGACTTCTGGCATAATATAGCGTCGTCGCCTTTCCTAGACAAAATATATAAGATATTTAAGAAGAGTGTGCTTTAGAAGCAACTTCCTATGGTTTAACTATATCGCATAATCTAAGTGATGAAAAAAATGGTAACCATCCCTAAATGATCGGTAGTGTCTTGATTATAAGTGTGGTGCACAACACACCCATAAACAAGACTCTACTTAACACGACTTGTGGACTCCCTGAAACACGAACTTCATTGATACCAAGTTTGTCACACCCCAAATCAGGGGAGGCGCACCAAGCACACGGAACCTTACTTGACTGAGAGGGACACCTAAAATATAAAGGAAAAGAAACAACAAGGGCCAACAAGGCTGCCACAATAATCTGTCGAAACAAGATAACTGGACCTGCAAGGTCAAGATTACATTAAGACATACTAAAAAAAAATGGGTTGGCAAGGACAACATAACTAATAAAGAACTAGCAAGCCGACAAGGCTGCAACTGAAACCATATATACAGGTAAGCCGACAAGGCTATCGACAAAAGATGAGAAAACCCAACAGTATGTCTACAAGTCTCTACGAATACTACTACTCAACTAGTTGAGATTAAATCCCCAACAATACCAATAACAAGATACCAAACTCAAGTATGCAAAACCTACAGGGAAACCAACAGCTCCAGGAAGAATGGAGCTTACCAATCCTCAGCTGAGACAACACCTCTATTTTGAAGGTCAATCAGGACATCTGTCTGAACCTGCAACATGGCATGCAGAGTCCCCAGGCAATGGGACGTCAGTACAAATGAAAATGTGCTGGTATGTAAGGCGGAAAGTAACGGCATAAAATAGTTGCGATAAAATGGGTAATAGAGATACCTCCTGAAACTGAAAATCTTATAGCTTCCATGGATGACATGTGAACTCATGGTAATTTAAAATACATGGTATGATCGTGTCATCGTATGTCGTGAATACATATATATAGAAGCAAATGCATGACATACCCAACCAAATGCTAGCAATGGTGGTGCTTTTCGGTAGTGAACCGACATCATATTTGCCAACCCGTGGCCATCTGTGTCTCATACGTATAAATATAGGCAATAGGCCTCATACCTCCCGATTATAGCTCAGGAGTAGAATGCATAGCATGTCATGTCATGAATTTGTAATGCATATTTGGTAATCATTCTCTTATACTAACAATCCCATAATCACTTTCGTATATCAAACAAATGTCTTATAGAATGTTACATATGATATTGGAATAGACCTGAATGTTAACTCGACTTTAGAAAGGTATTTAAAACTAAAGATGTCTGCAAGGACCTTAAGGTGCTTGATGAATCTCCTTGTGACGTCATTATTTTCATACGACCATTTAGGCCTATAAGGTCATGATAAATTCGAAGCTCTTGACTCAACTTCCACTTAACAAATCAATCATTAAGGAACTCAAAAGGAGACCGGCTTAGGCCTATAAACATCATAATAGACTCGAAACTCTTAACTCAACTTAATTTCTTTTTTAAAATTGCTATTAATTTAGGAATTCAAAAGGAGACTAACATACTTAACTTGATTTAAGAATAACCCTGCTTTGGTAGTAGTATAGTCCTTTCTAGAAACAAGATTAAAATGACCTAACCATTACCATAAATACAAAAATACAATTCTCCAACATCTCAACCTTACTTTTAGGTTAATAGCTCATCGATTGATATAAGAAATACGAAACTTGACAGAAAAAAATAACTGTAACAGTCAAGCATCTTTTGCAATGTTACAACCACGACAATGATACGATGAGGTCGAAAAATAAGATCAGCTAACATCCCAATGCTCTTCACAATGGGTCTTTCTACCAATGGAATAGTAAAGAGGTTACTTATTCACTAATTTATAATATTTTTGGGTTCATGCGATATGAAAAAATGAAAAGAATTTGCCTTAACATACCTTCATAAAAGTAGCGTAACTCCGCTCCCACACTTGATATGGCTCAGATTATCACAATTTGCATAGCTTTGGCAATGCCATTAATATTTGACATAACCCATAAAGGTTTTCCTTGATTCTAAGCACTGCTCTAAGATAGAAGAAACCAATTTATCCAACCCATAAGCCACCAAAGTTTGCTTGATATTGAAGCCATGAACAAGTAAAACACGATCTTAATCAAACATAAAAGTAGTCTTGTAAGTATTTCTTTAAAATCTGATATCAAGCTACGCAATAAACATCTTCGAGTTATGCAATAGACTCTATATGATGTTATGTATGCTTGGTTGAATATCCAGTGAACTCTGACCATTTAAACAAAATCAAGCAAATTACTAAAATATCAACTTTTACTTGCTTAAGTAGTAGAGATGAGAAATGGTGAATAATTTGTATACATATCTGTATCTTTTGGAAGATATATATGCTTGTATATCCAATTGACTACTCATTCTACAATATGACACCTGGGTGGGGGCCACTTTATTTTATTCATTAGTTTCTAATTAATTTCCCACTTTATATATATTTAGATATTTCATAGATTTGTGGTAAAATACATATAATTTTTTTAAAATACAACACAACTAATAGAAAATTATTTTGAACAAAGTCTATCAAATTTAATAATTATTTTTTTGACACAACAAAACTTACTATCTCCATTAAAATATTAATATTGATTAAACTCTTATAAATAAATACATATACAAATATATCGTACCAAAGAATTTTTCCACGAATAATTAAGATACAACAGGAAGGAAATATGCATATACCTTTTTTCATATTTCAATTAAAATACCATGTTATCAATTCATGTGCGGTGCTACGATAAGATTCAAAAAATTAAACTGTTAAGTATTTTTCTACGCAAAGAATGACAACTGTAAATAGCCGAGGTATTACACTCCCAAACAGAGTTATTTTGATTTTTTGCATACAAACAGAGTTATTATTGTATTTTAAATACATTTAGTTGTTATCTATTGTTTTAAATGCTTTTTATAAACTGCATCTTTATTGTTGTTTTTATACAGCATTGAGTTGAGGTTGAGTTGAGTAGCGCCAAGGTGAGTATGTTTCATTCTTTCCATCAAGCTTTATGTTATGTTAAGTTTTTCCCTGACATGCTCGTAAATTTAATGTACTTATTCCATTTGGCATGAATCATTTCATGATGCAAATATAGGAGATCAGGGTTATGAACAGGTGGTTCGTTGATACATTTGCAGTTCCAGAGTTGTTTGATGAGCCTCCTTGCTTCTGGAGGATCTCTCATTCATGTTTTATCATTTCAGTTTTCTTATTAGGATGGCGTGTGTCTTGTCCCGACGTCCATCTCAGTTAGTAGAGGCTTCTTAGATAAATAGATACTGGTAGTTCATGAGTCTCTTTCATTTTCATTGTTTATGTTGAGACTTGAGTTGTTCTTTGGCTAGTTGACTGTTTATTTTTAAATATTCTGAGTTTAAGTATTTGAGACTTTTGAGTTAAAGCTCTCCTTTGAGTTCTTTTATTGATGAGTAAGTCTTCCGCTGAGAGCTAAGCAAGGCCAAGGGTTCGCTTGGGGCCAACAATAGTTCTCGAATGTCGTCCATGTCCATCGTATTGGCTCGGGATGTGACAAACTTGGTATCATAGCACATAGTTCAAAAGTCCTAGGGTGTCTATGAAGCCGTGTATGTAGAGTCCTAGTTATCTGTGTGAAGCGCGCAACATCTATATTTAGGAGGCTACAATATTTAGGAACTAGTTGACTTCTTTCATACACTTTTCATGAGATAGAGTTCATCTCTATAATGTTTTTTTCTAATTTGTGCTTCCACATATATTTTAGATCATGCCTCCACGAAGAGTTGTTCGAGGTTGTCTTGTTAGGAGGAATGTTGAACCTTAGGATCAAGGGGTACCCAATGCACCTGAAATACAACCCCAAGGAGAGGTCACTAACGCTGAGTTTTGGGATGCTAACTGGATGTTGAGTCAAGTTATGATCAACCTAGCCGAGCAACAAAGAGGGAATCAACAGGATGTGGCTTATACGTCCAGAATCTGGGAGTTTATAAGGATGAATTGTCCAGACTGCACCGATTCAAGTGTCACTGAGGATTCAAAAAACTTTAGGGAACAGTTATAGAAGGTTTTTGAGGTGATGCATGTTGATCATACTGAGCAACTAGCTTCATACTAACTAAAGGGTGTTTCTAGAGTGTGGTTAGACCAATGGAAGAAGAGTAGAACTGAAGGTGCATCAATTATGAGTTGGGCTGCATTCGAAGAAGCCTTCATGGGGCGTTTCTTTTCCCCATGAACTGAGAGAGGCATAGGTAAGGGAATTCCTCACTCTTAAGCACGAATGTATGAGTGTGCATGAGTACAACCTCAAGTTCACCCAATTGTCCCGTTATGCTTCAGAAATGGTTACTGACAGGAGGAGCAGAATGAGTTTGTTTATGTCCGGATTGTCTCGTCTGTCGAGCAAAGAGGGCAAGACAATTATAATGATAGAAGATATGGACATAACAAGGCTGATGATCTATGTGCAACAGATTGAAGAATATAAGCTGAGAGATAGGGAAGAGTTATGAAACAAGAAATCTAAGACTGCAGGTAATGAGTGTGGACAACAGAAGAGTTATGCAAATCAGTCGTCTTTTCACAAAAAAAAGGACATGCTCCGTCATCTGAGGAACTGAGGTGAGTTTCAGAATCAGAGTTCACAGAATTTTAGAGCTAGACCTGCACAATCTCACGGTAGTGTGTCACAAGGAGGTATTGGGACTCCTACATGTGCTAAGTGTTGAAGGAACCACCTAGGAGCATGATAGCTCCACTGATTGCTTCAAGTGTGGTAAGAATGGTCACTTCATGAGAGAGCACCCTAAGAACAGGCTGGAAGGTGGTAATGGGGGCAATAGAGCCAAATCTTCTTCACTCGCTCTGCCAGATAGAATTGCACCTGGAGGTGCTACTTCAGGGACAGGCGTAGGAGCAAAACGTCTGTATGCTATCACCAGTCACCAAGGGTAAGAGAATTCGCCAGATGTTGCCATTAGTATGATCAAAGTCTGCACTTTTGATATATATGCTTTTCTAGATCTAGGAGCGAGTCTATCTTTTGTGACTCCTTATATTGCTATGAATTTTGATATTCTTCGTGAGCAACTTCTTGAGCCCTTCAGTGTTTCTACACCTGTTGGTGAGTCTATTCTAGCTTGAGAGAGTTTATCGTGATTGTGTGATTTGTGTCAATCACAAGGATGCCATGGCTGACTTAGTTGAGCTGGATATGGTAGATTTTGATGTTATTCTAGGTATGCACTGGCTTCATGCATGTTATGCTTCAGTTGATTGTACAACTCGAGTAGTTAAGTTCTTGTTTCCTAATGAGCAAGTTATAGAGTAAAGGAGTAGTTCACCAGTTCCTAAGGGTCATTTTATTTCATACATTAAGGCGAGAAAGTTAGTTTCCAAGGGGTATGTCTATAACTTAGTCTGAGTTAATGACTTTAGTGTTGAGACACCACTTATTCATCCAGTTGTGAGTGAGTTTCTAGAGGACTTTCCAAATGATCTTCCAAGAGTCCCTACCAAGAGAGAGAAATAGACTTCGGTATAGATATTATCATAATACTCGTCCTATCTCTATTTCGCCATATAGAATGACTCCAGCTGAGTTGAAAGAGTTAAAAAAGCAGTTGAAAGACCTTCTTGATAAAGGTTTCATTCGACCTAGTGTCTTACCTTGGGAATCTCCGGTCTTATTTGTGAGGAAAAAAGTCGGTATTCCTCAAATGTATATTGATTATCGCCAATTGAACAAGGTAAATATAAATAATAAGTATCCCCTTCCAAGGGTTGATAATCTTTTCGATCAACTTCAGGGTGCCACCTGTTTTTCTAAGATAGACCTCAGATCAGTCTATCATCAGTTGAAAGTAAGATAAAGTGACGGTCTATCCCCTATTTCCTTGAATGTGACTCTGTTAATATTGTATTATTTCTTTATCAATGAGTCTATTATTTTTCAATATCTGGCACACATTGAAGCTTTTTGTTATATATTCTTTTTCCTTTCCTTGGCAACTTGCTGACATAGTAGCATGTTGTCTTTAAATTAATTTTGTTTTTGTTGTTGGCAGCAATGCTTCTTCCATATAATATACTGTCCCTTTCACTTCATTTTGTTAATTTTCGTAGCCAAGCACTACATTTTGTTTCTTTTTTGTTAGTGTCTATAGCCAAGCACAAGTGGCATTCCAATTACTTGGGAAATAAACTTTGTTAATTTCCATAGCCAAGCACCACATTGAACTTACCATATACTTGGGCAATAAACAACAGCGAAATGTGTCAATATGCCTTGAGGTGTCAAGAAGAATACAATTCTTGATACATATACTACTGTCCCTTTGAGTTCATTCATATTGTTCACATATGCCAATAACAAATCATGGTCATCTAGGATGAACAACTTCTTCTATTCAATTGTTTGCATTGATCATGTATATATAACTCAAGAATTAAAATCAAGACTTTACAGTGGCTAAAATGCAACAAAAGTGCACAATTATGAGATCAAAACAAAGAATCAAAATTTGAAAAAAAAATGAACCAAAACTGATCCAAAAATTGAAAACATAATTGATCCAAATTTACGTCGTTAACAATGAAAATACATTACAATGAAACTTGCGGATTATACCAAATCCTAAATCATATGGACATTAACCAAACTAAACATAATTTCACTACCATGCAAAAAATAATCAGAATTGCAATTAAGAGCATTACACTAACTAGATACCATTAACAAATTCTCGTACCACAAACACCACTCCGCAATGACATATGCGGGATTCTACTGCATCATGGCATGAATAGAAGAAGATATAAGCAATTGAATTGAGAGAATACTTCCAAAAATTAATACTCTAACTTGAATTCTTCAACTTCAATATAGTATTATTGAAATTTGACCATTTTGTTTGAAATATATCTAGAAATTATTGAAAAAAGAAAAGAGGGAAGAAGCAAATAAGGTCCTAGGGTTTAGGGAGAAAGAAGATCGATCAATTATTTTTTAGTTGATATGGGTCTTTAATTGGGTTTGGTCATGGAACTGTAGGTATGGGTCGGATTGGATTGGGAAAAGCCCAATGTGAATTGGAATTTAATATATCCAATAGAAAGATGCCATATAATACAATAATAATAATAATAATAATAATAATAATAATAATAATAATAATAATAATAATAATAATAATAATAATAATAATAATAATAATAATAATAATAATAATCTATCTATATATAATAGGAGAAGAAAAAGGATTTAGAATTTTAAATTATAAATAATCAAATATTATATAACTAATTAAATATTCTAAATTTGAAATTTGAATAAAAACACACATGTCAAAATAAAGATCAATTGGTTATGAAACTCCACTTCAAATCACTTTAAAGAATTCAAAATTCAAGTTTTTTTTAAAATTGAAATCTTGGACAGATTTAATATTAAAAAAAAACTAATTTATACTTTTTTTAAAAATAAAATAAAAAATCACTTACATAAAGATGGACAAAATATCATCTATTCATATAATATAAATGTCATCAATTTATATAAATAGTATTTTTCAAATAATAATTAATAAATTAATATTTTATTTTTAAAATTATTATAAATTTTAAATATGGTGATAGCGTGTGTGTTCCTTCTTTTTGGAAATTTTTAACTATCTTTTCACAACCTCCTTAATTATAGCAAAACTAAAACTAAAACTAATAATAATAATAATAATAATAATAATAATAATAATAATAATAATAATAATAATAATAATAATAATAATAATAATAATATATAATATATAATATATAATATTTTAAAATTGATGACCAGTTTTGATAAACCTACCTGAATTTATAATTAAATTAACTAAATTAATTTAAAATCCGACAAAACCAAAATTACAAACGATAAAGGACAAAAATTGAAAACACCGTTTTGAGTTATTTATTTTTTTAAAAAAATAAGTCTAACTTCCCACGTTTTCTAAAAAAAAAATACATACTATGGACAAAATCCAAATTTTACAACTTCTCAATTTAAAGAATTAAATTTAAATTTTATAATTAAATTAACTAAGTTAATTTAAAATCTGGAAATAAAAACAATTACTAACATAAAAGGAAAAAAACTGAAAACACGTGTAATGGCCCTTATTTAGTACTCCATAAAATTAGTGGGATCGGTTTAAACTTTAGATAAATGTTGTTATCTTTTAAATTTTGAGTTACGGGCATTAGGGATTCCTAAAATAAAGGTAACTAATTAAAATTAGATAATTAATTTTAAAATAAATAACAGTTATGTGGTTTGAATTTTGAAAATTCCACTAAATCTATAACTGTTATGTGGTTTGAATTATGAATTTGATTTTAACTTCATTAAAAGATAATATATTTATGACAGTATTATTTTTAATTTTGAAATGCTTATAAAACCAAAAAGATAGAGCAGCATTGAAACCACCACTGCTCCTACTTCCCATTCCCTTCTCTCGGACATTTTTTCTCACGATTTTTTTTTTCCTTTTTATTTTGTTGTGATTTGTTGGATTTGTATGTAATTATCATCCAAATAATTGTTCATATAGCATAATTGATCATTATTTCTTATTGAATTATTTGTAGATAGTGTTATTTCTATGTGAAAAAAAAAATCTATTCTTATTTTTATTCATTAATTTAATATGTATTTTATTTTATTGTTAAGTTCTAGAATTTGTGATTATTGATTACTGATTAGGTTTGCATCAATTTTATTTTATATCCCCGAAGGGATGATTTAGTTTTACATCAGTACTGACCATTTGAATTTTGGATTGTTGTTTTTGTTAGAATAATTAACAAGCTGTATGGTTAATTAGTTAGCTAAGCGGCTGAGTTTGTTAGAAATAGTGAGCTGTCATATAGTTAGTTACAAAAGAGTTAGTTAAGACTGCTGCCTATAAATAGAACATTATGTCCACATTCAATGTAACAGATTAAATCATTCAATACATGCTTCCTTCTATTCTCTCAATTTCTCTCTGAAATACTTCTGTAATTACTCTCCTTTCATGGAGTTTACATGGTATCAAAGCTGCTGATCGTAGGGGCTTTTCTTGCTCTGTGAGGTGTTCAGATTTATCAGCTGCTAAAGGTGAATCGAAAGGAGACATCTCCAATTCAAGGAAGTAGCAATGGCAGTAGATGGAGTTCCATCGGCAAACACTGGCAGTACTGGTAATGGCACTTCAAGTCATTCTTTGTTTCCAGTGATTGATCACAATCATCCTCTGTTTCTTCAACATACTGAAACTCCAGGTAGTTCTCTCATCTCTCTACAATTGACTGGATCAGAGAATTATGCTCTATGGAGTCGATCCTTTAGAATTGGCTTAGTAGGTCGTAGCAAACTAGGATTTGTTGATGGAAGATTTCCTAAGTCTATGTTTGAGCCTGCATTACATGATCAGTGGGAAAAATGTAATGCTGTAGTATTGAGTTGGATTATGAATGTTGTCCGACCTGGGCTTCTTAGCTCTGTTGTGTATGCTTCTGATGCACGAAAGGTTTGGTTAGATCTAAGAGAAAGGTTTGATACAGTGAATGGTTCTAGAATTTTTCAACTGCATAGAGAGATCCATACTCTAGTTCAGGGCACATTGTCTATTGTTGATTATCACTCAAGACTAAGGGATCTCTGGGATGAATATGATGCTCTCATGCCTTGTCCCAGTTGTCCATGTCCTGAATCAAAGAAATTTGGTGAGCATTGTGATTATCAGAGGTTGTTACAGTTTCTCATGGGGTTAAATGAGTCCTATTCTCCTCCTAGGAGTCAGATTCTCATGATAAGTCCCATTCCTACACTTAATAAAGCCTATGCCCTTCTAATTGATCAAGAGAGTCAAAGGAACTTGGTGAATTCTACCAGTTCAGGGGTAATAGAGGGCACTGCTATGTACTCTCGGAAAAATAGCACTTACACTACTGGTGCTAGTACATCAAAAGGACCTGGAGCTTATGCTGGTCCCTCTTCCAGTAGTGGTTATAATGGAGGGAATACTACTGGCTCTGGAGGAGGAGGGGGATATAATGCTAACAACAATAATACTTCTGGAGCTGGTACTTCTGGAGCTGGCTACAAGGCTAGGAAGAATTTTCTTGTGTGTGAACACTGTGGGTGTAAAGGCCACTCAAAGAACCAGTGCTACAAAATTATTGGATATCCTGCTGATTTTCAGTCTAAGAGGAAGCCTATGTATGCTAATCAAGTTGACCTTGGGCAAGAGGTTAGAGGCACTAATAATCAGAACATTGGAGGTACAACTACAGGTTCACATTCTGGTGCTTTCTTCACTCAGGATCAATACCATCAGATATTGCAACTGTTGTCCAAACCTGGTGGTGACAATGCAGTGGAACCTTCTGCTAATGTAGTCTCTGCAGCTGATGCAGGTAGTTCTCTTAAAGCTTTCTCTTGTACTTTTAAAGATAGGAAATGGATAATAGACACTGGAGCAACACATCATATTACATCCACCCTGGACAACTTAGACAGTGCTAAGGTATCTCCTGCTCATGCTGAAAATAAGGTTCACTTGCCCAATGGTAAAATTGCAGTTGTGTCACATGTTGGAAACACCTGTGTTCTTGATAACCAACCTATTTCTAATGTCCAATTCTTGCCTGACTTCAACTTTAATCTATTGTCTGTGTCAAAGATAACTAAAGAGTTACAATGTATGGTTTGTTTCTTCCCTGACTTCTGTGTGTTTCAGGACCTTTACACTGATCAGGTGAAGGGGATTGGTAAAGAAGAACATGGACTCTATATCCTACATGAAGGACTCAAACAAGCTCCAAAACAGCTGGTCAATAGGAGTAGGAGTCATGTTCATTTTGTTGAGTCTACTGTCAAGTCTTCTGTTAGTTCTGTTAACTCAGTTACAAACTCTGAGTCTATAGATGTATGGCAGAAAAGGTTAGGTCATGCTCATGTTGAGGTTATCAAGAAGCATGATGCTATTAGTTCGTTAAGAAGTAAGGATGTTTTTCATTGCACTGTATGCCCTCTAGCTAAACATACAAAGCTTCCCTTTACTCATAGTACTCATCTATCCAATCATGTATTTGAACTATTGCATTGTGATCTTTGGGGACCTTATAGAGTGCCCACTCATAATAAGAAAAGATTCTTTGTTACAATTGTGGATGATTATAGTCGGTATACATGGATTTTTTTTATTACATCTAAAGCTGAAACAGTGGTTGTCCTTAAACACTTTCTCAAGAATGTGCATAATTTATTTTCTACCAGTGTGAAAATTTTACGAACTGATAATGGTGGTGAGTTCGTTAACACTGAGGTACACTCTTTACTAAGCGATATGGGCATTACACATCAGAGTTCATGTGTATATACCCCTCAGCAAAATGGTATTGCTGAGAGGAAACATCGAACTATTTTAAACATGGCCAGGGCCTTAAGGTTTCAGGCGTCTATTCCCCTTCGTTTTTGGGGTGAATGTGTGTCAACTGCTGTCTACATTCTGAACAGGCTTCCATCCAAAGTACTTGCTCACAAAACTCCATATGAAAAGTTATATTTGCATCCTCCTTCCTTGTCACACCTCAAAGTGTTTGGATGCCTATGTTATGCTGCTAGTCACAAGATCAGTGACAAATTTTCATCCAGGGCTGTTCCTGCTGTGTTTATTGGTTATTCTTCTACTCAAAAGGGCTATATTCTCTATGACATTCATGATCAGATCTTCTTTGTTAACAGACATGTGGTATTTCAGGAACATATGTTCCCATTTCGAGACATGCATGCCTCCTCTAATCCTATATTTCCTGTGGTTGAGCTCAGCTCTTCATGTCCTGACTCTCCATCTCCAGCATCTGAGGTCCTTGTAAATGATAGCTCTGTCTCTGAATCTACTGACTCCATGTCTTCAGTGCCATCTCATGCCATTGTGCCAGTTAGAAGATCAGTCAGGTCAAGCAGACCACCTCTTTGGTTGCAGGACTTTGTGACTCCACCTAAGGGTAATGCTTGTCCATATCCTCTTACGAATCATGTTTCCTATTCTAGCTTGTCTCCAAGTTATAGGCAGCTTCTCCAGGCATATTCAGTTATATCTGAGCCAACCACATTTCAAGAAGCTGTTGCTAATCCTGCTTGGGTGAAGGCCATGGAATTGTAGATGGCTGCACTGCAGAGTAATAATACATGGAGTATTGTGGACTTACCATCTGGCAAGAAACCTATTGGGTGTAAATGGGTTTAAAAAATTAAATTCCTCGCTTCAGGAGAAGTTGAAAGACTCAAAGCCAGGCTTGTAGCTAAGGGTTTTAGTCAGAATGAAGGCCTGGATTATGGCGAGACCTTCAGTCCAGTTGCCAAGATGGTGACAGTTTGTTCTGTCGTTGCTCTTGCTGCTTCTAGAGGCTGGTACATCTATCAAATGGATGTACACAATGCCTTCCTCAATGGTGATTTGCAGGAGGAAGTGTATATGGAGATTCCTAGTGGGTTTGCTAGACAGGGGGAGTGTCATAAGGTCTGCAAACTACATAAGTCATTGTATGGTCTGAAACAGGCACCAAGACAATGGAATATTAAGCTAACTGAGGCATTAGTGCAAATGGGATTCAGTCAAAGTCATTATGATTATTCTTTATTCACAAAACAGGTTAATGATGATACTGTAGTTGTGTTAGTATATGTGGATGATCTGTTAATTACTGGAAGTAATCACCAACAGTTGTGCAGTACGAGACAAGAGATTCAGAAAAAGTTTAAAATGAAGGACTTAGGTGAGCTTAAGTTCTTTCTGGGAATTGAATTCTCAAGATCTAGTCAAGGTATACTTATGACACAAAGGAAATATGCACTAGAGTTGGTGTCTGAATCAGGACTAGGAGGAGCCAAACCTGCCTGTACACCATTAGAGATTAATCAAAAGCTTACTTCTATTCAGTGTGACGAACATATCAAGCATGCACAAGCTGAAAATGATACTTTTCTTACAAATCCTACAAAGTACCAGAGACTAGTAGGCAGGTTACTATATCTTACTATGACTAGGCCTGATCTTGCTTTTACTGCACAAGTACTGAGTCAATTTATGCATTGCCCAAAACAGTCACATATGGAAGCAGCACTAAGGGTGGTGAGGTACATCAAAGAAGCTCCTGGTTTGGGACTGCTAAAGCATGCAGAACAAACTACTCAACTCACGGCTTACTGTGACTCTGATTGGGGATCATGTTTGGAAACTAGAAAGTCAGTCACTGGTTATCTAGTAAAATTTGGAGGAGGATTAATCTCCTGGAAGTCTAAGAAACAAGAAAAGTGTCCAGAAGTTCAGCTGAAGCTGAATTCAGAAGCATGGCTGCATGTGCAGCTGAGGTAACGTGGTTGATAGGTCTGTACAAGGAACTAGGCATCAATGTGAATCTACCTGTGAATATGGTGTGTGACAGTAAGGCAGCCATACAGATTGCTGCTAATCCTATCTTCCATGAAAGAACAAAACACATAGACATCGATTGTCATTTTGTGAGAGAAAGAATTTGTCAAGGCATGTTGAAGACTGAGCATATAAATACCAAACATCAGCTGGCTGATCAACTCACAAAGAGTCTGGGAAAGGCACAACATAATTAGTTGTTAAGTCAAACTTGGAATGAAGAACATTTTTCAACCATAAGCTTGAGGAGGAGTGTTAGAATGATTAACAAGCTGTATGGTTAATTAGTTAGCTAAGCGGCAGAGTTTGTTAGAAATAGTGAGCTGTCATATAGTTAGTTACAAAAGAGTTAGTTAAGACTGCTGCCTATAAATAGAACATTATGTCCACATTCAATGTAACAGATTAAGTCATTCAATACATGCTTCCTTCTATTCTCTCAATTTCTCTCTGAAATACTTCTGTAATTACTCTCCTTTCATGGAGTTTACATTAACTACTTCTTGACTATGACTCTGATTTAGATTGAATTAATTATATTCAAGCTGACAGATTCTGAAAAGTTCAAACAAATACAAAAAAATTGACAATAGTTGACAGCACAAAAGATTAAAATGATACCATGTAGTTATCTGCTCCAATCCAGTTATCCCTCTTCTTTTCTTTTGTTGGGAATTATACCTGTGCTGTTTTTGTTTTGGATTAAAAGCACAATCAAAAGTATTTGCAAGTATCTTACAAAACCTGAAATCCTAAACCCTATACCCCCTCCTACTAATTGTTTGAAGTTTTTTTCCACATATACATAATAATACACCTATTCCATTTAGATTGTGAATCACTAGACTGGTACAATGAGGCAACTATATCAGTAGGCATATTTATTTTGTATACCTGATTTACAGAAATGGCATGGACATGGACATGCACACGCTAATATTACAAGGTTGGATCAGCCGACTTTCGAATAAAGGAAACTTAATGAACAATTTTATGTACTAGCATACGTACACAACTCTCACTCCTCGAAAAACCTGCTGTTTATTCCTGTTCTATATAATTGCAAACCAGAAGATGTCGAAACAGTAATGTTGGTGTTTGCAGGTGCAAAAAGGACATCACCTTCATGGATAATCTCCTTTAATGATGAGGTTATTGTTCCCTCTCCCTCCACGACCATAAAAATGGATGGACCGGGAATAGCAGGAAATTCAGCAGTTGATTGTTCGGGAAGAATACAGCGATCAACTTCAAATTCATCAAATGGAGGAATGTACCTCATAACATGAGGATTTACTGCAGTGCCCAGCAGAATTTCAGGAAAACCCTGCAACAAGAACAGATGTAATTTAGATATAAACAGAGACCCGATATCATGTTAAGTGCACTTAAAGGAAATCTTGCCAAATATTAGCCTCTGCCTGCACAGCCCAACAGAACTACTAATGAGTTATAGAAGATGTTCTCATGCATTTTCTCCCTTTTTACGGTGGTAGTTCGGACCAGGTTACATTCTGATGATTGTTGACCAAGTTCCAGGAGCATTACTAGTTTAGGAATGTACACATCAATTAAACAGACAAGTAACTTAAAACAACTTAAAATATTCTTGATGGAAATTTGACCCTTGAAAGAAGCTCAATTTAACAATCATAATCCTAAATGTCCTAACATTTTTTTGTCAATAACTTGATGTCAGAATAATGCAACTCTTTCATAGTCTATTCAACCACCAATTTTTTGAAGCACATATCAAGGTTGCTGTTATATTCAGATTCCAATCATGAAATTTAATTTTGAAGAAGGGAAAAGGTTCACATTCGTCTTTGTACTATTCGAAATAGTTCAATATGCCTTCCTTTTCACTTTTGGTCCATTCATACCCTTGTCATTAACAAATCGTCTCATATTTGCCTTTGCCAGTTGCCATTAGGGAGCTCCAGGTGTAAAATCAATGTGGAGACATGTCCAAATATTTTTGAGAAAAAAGGTCCAATTTTACCCTTGGACTTTAGATTATGGATTTTAAAAAAAGCTTCATTAGGTGTCAAGGTTATAAGAGAACTTTTTCCTGACGGCATGGATAATGTTAGACCAAAAGTCAAATGGAGGGCAAACTTGCTCAATTTAAAATAGTACATGGACAAATTTGATCATTTTTCTTTTAAGAATAATCCTAGTGGTGTCTATAACAGTACCTGTCTGTAAGTGAGCATTGAGCATAGAGTTTTAACATCTCTGTGCTTTGGAGTTAGGCCAGCACGTACCACGTTGTCTGATGTTGCCATGCATTCAATACAATCACCATATAAATAAGCATGAGGTTCATTTGCTCCTAAATATAAGGCTTCACCAGGATTGAGTTTCACATAATTTAACAAGAATGCAGCCAAGACACCAATATCAGCTGGATACTGCTTCTCAAGTCTAAGCACCACTTGTTCTTTCTCTGTCAGCTCCCTTGCCTACAACATTAAGGATGAAATATCATAAATAAATGACAATGACCAAGATTGGTTTAAGTGCAGTTCAGCCCCATCACATTTCACTTTCCTGAATGCGACATTGGTCTCTAGACATTTCATTTCATACATAGTAAAGAAGAAATCAAAGGAAAACTAAATCATCAAGTAGGAATAATATAATAAGCAATTAAGACACCATTAAACCAAATAAATTATCTCCTCAGTGGTAATTGAACAAGAATACGACTAGATGTAGTTTATTGGTTACCTAAATTCAAATTTCAGCTAGCCCTTTTTACAGTTAATGTGGGAATAAAGGAGTGATTCTCTTTGTTTTCTTGTGGGGCATTAAAGAGGGCAAAAATAGCTCAGATATTTATTTTTTTGATGAAGTAGATCAGATATTGTATTAAAATACATAATTCACATCTTCAAAGTAATGTGATCTTTGTACCACCACCAGTATCCCATCCATCCAAATCTATTACAAAACTGATAAAAAGAACATAACAAATATTGGAACGATGACTAAAGCCAGCTCATAAAGGTCAATTCATCAGAGTCGATTCTAACTCAACTCTTCTGAAAATATTTCTGTTCTTGTTTTTCTGTTGTTTCTCAATCTTTCTTTTTTATTAGTATTATTTTAAGCTGTTTCTATACTCTACTTTTTGCCAAATCCACTCTTTTCTTTCCTTGATCATGTTTTCTTCACAAAGATATAAGGAACACTCTTAATCTTCACCAGACCAAGTTAATTTTTTTCTACTCCTGTTTATCTTTTCCTTCTTTTTAGTGCTTAATCCCCATTCACTCAATAGGAATTAGATTTATCCATCATTTAGGTTCTTGATTATATGAGATGCTCATGTTGCTGAATTGTGAATCGATATTTTAATTTGGCATCCAATTTCCTCAAACCATCAATTGAAAGGAGAAGTGTCCTTTTGAGAGAAAATAGGCACAACACAAAAAGTTGGGGATGAACAACAAATCTGCTTAAGATGGAGCTTGAACTGTTAAGATAAAATGATACTCTCAAACCTCATTTCTTCCAGAACCAAACTCTTTATGCAAGTAGTCCATGTGTTTAGAGATGGGTAGGAAAAGGGAGCGCTTTTAGATGAAAAATGTTTACCAAGACAATGAAGAGCATAGTTCTCCAAAAACACAAAGAATTACTCCACATGAATAAATGTCCACCATGCTTTAGTACAAGAAGGAAGAAATAGTAGTACAAGAAGGAAACTTACAGCTAGTACTTGAATAAAACAAACACATTTTAACTTCTATCTGATCAAGGACTACATTGACTGTACCTGATTTTTAACGTGTAGGCGACTAATAAGCTTAGCTATCACTTCAGCAACCACATCCTTGTTGGCTGACATAAGCTCAGTAAATACTGATTGTAGCACTAATTTACCTTTTTCCTTCCCATCATCCTCATTCAATTCCAATACCTGCTCTGTGCGTGCAGTACCGACCAATTCGACAATCTCGGGCACAGTTTGAACAATCAACTTAAGCTCCTAC
The DNA here is from genome assembly GCA_036250405.1 of Solanum raphanifolium. Taxonomy (NCBI): domain Eukaryota; kingdom Viridiplantae; phylum Streptophyta; class Magnoliopsida; order Solanales; family Solanaceae; genus Solanum; species Solanum raphanifolium. Next base: position 63,861 of record JAJOOE010001600.1, read on the forward strand.
AAAAATTGCATAAGTAATTGTAAATCACATTGAACACATCTTTTCCTTTTTCAAATAGTCATTGAATTCTAAGTTCATTTTTCATCTCAAGCTAAGAGGCACATTCTCAAGTGAATCAACCACCTGAATATCTTACAGCATTCTTCTGCATGCATTGTTATGTTTACACTATGATGAGCTTGAGGTCCAGGATAAGCTCCTTTAGGCTTGCAGTCTAACAAAATATGGATGGCAAAACTGGAAGCGGATGTGAATATGCCAGTATTTAAACACAAGAACAAGCAGTAAGAAACCTTTCATCACCGTTCAAGTAGCTTCTAACCTCCTTTTCCAGATATTAAATATTCTTTTCCTTCTGGTTGTTGGAGGAGAACACTATAAGCTCTCGTTATTATTGTTCAAAAGAGAAAAAACAGAAAATATAATAAACAAAAACACAATTTCCAGCTAAACAACTCCATTAACTCCCTTCGCTCTTAAATCAGACAGGTCCACGAACATACCACCAGGTGGGCTATTTATCTACCACTCCAAAGAACCTCTACCTCTAGAATGCAACCCAATTATTACATTAACCAACTAAAACAAGTTGCTTAACTCTATTTTAAGGGGATTGTAAATTTATGGGAGCCTCAAATGTCCTGGATTACGAAGCCTAACATAATTCAAAAAAAATTAACTAGACCTAAGAACCACATAGATGTTTGAGTACCTCGAGACTTATAAATCCACATAATGCCTCAAATTCCGTCAACGCCAATGCCATCTCCGGTTTGTGATTGTCATCCTTATAAACATCCGGAAGCTCACTATGCAGACGAGAGGCTAAATCCTTGTCTGGATGGGCTTGTATGGACAAAGCTTTTGCAACAGATAGTACCTAAAAACTCCAGACATGTTAGAATCTTATCAAAATCATACTAACAGCCAAGTATAAACAGCTTCAACTCGCTCGAAATGCATCAAGTTAAATTAAAACAAATTCAATTGTCCCATTACATACTCAGGTAATTTCTCTTGCCCATTTCCGAAACACCATTACTCAAACATTTTTTCAAGTGATTTTAAATATATCTAAATTTCTTTTTCTATTTTTTTATAAAAATAAAATAAAATAAGAAGAAATCTATGTTTGACCTGAAACCGAAATTATATAATTTGTCTCTGTAGCTATTTAGGCACGAGTATAATGCTATCAAAGAGCATGATTAAAAATCAGAACTCTTAAGTAATTTGAGAAGAAATTAGCTTTGCCGACATTTCAAACTCCCTCAAAAAAGTAAAATTTAGTGCAATTTTACCTTGAAGAGAAAAGGAAGGTTAGTACCCCATTTGTTCACAACCTTCTCTCCAAGAACACTAGGGTTGTTTTGAATCCAATTCTTCAATGTTAACTTGTGTGTCTCTCCCTTACCATTAACCAATCCATTCTCAGTTACTCCAGTTCCTTCCACAACATAGGAAGGCCCAGAATCGTGAGTCCCCATCCAAAATTCGGCATAAGGCTTCTCTTGGTCAACATAGTTACCACTATTGTAAGCATACAGCCGTGCTACACGAGATTCCTTCCCGGGTGGTCCCCAATCGTAATTCTTCACGCAACCCATCAACCTCACCAGCCTCCCTCTCCCATCCTTCACCGACAACAACTCAGACTCCATAAAGCAGATTAAGTTTTTTTTTTTTAAAAAAAAAAATCTCCGTGTTTTTTTCCTCTGCGAAAGGTTTAGTAGTCTCTGTTTATGGTACAGAGGAAGGAAAGGGAAATAGTAGCTTCAGTTCAAGCAAAGATGATGAAGATTGAAGAAGAAGAAGAAGAATTTAGAGGGTACAGATGAGCACATGAATGTTGGTGTTGTACCATTCAAGAAAAGAGTGAAGGAGGGAAAGAAAAATTAGTGCGTACGGATTTTACAAGTTTTGGTGTTTATTCTTTATCACACGCAAAGCAGCGGTTTCAAATCTAATTAAGGGAAAACATTTCCTGCCAAACTAAAGTATTTCTTCCCTTCCTATCTATATGACCAGGGGCGGTATAGAATATATCGAATTATTATATTATATTTAAAAAATTGATATTGTGATTTTGTTATTATAGTATTAGCTATATATTTTAAACTTTTTTTATTTATTATCGTTTTTTTATATTTAGAAATAACATATCAAAATATAGAAGATCACATTAAAGTATATTGTTATATAAATAACATATATATTTTATTAAATACTAAACAAATATGCAATTTAGTATTAGTATAAATTAAATATTTAGAAGTTAAATATAATTTATTAACAAAAAGAGTTGTTTGTACTTTCTTTTGAATATATATTTATATGTATAATGTGTTAGTATGATACAATTGAAACCTTTTTAAAATTGTTGAAGTCATACTATATACTCTATTATACGAGTATATATTAGTCGAAGTTGAACAAACTATAATTATTGATTTATCATACCACAAGATATCGAAACCAAATTTCAAAACACTGAACCATATCGAATTAAACTAATAAGATAATAATATAATAATTTTAAAATTCAAATACCAAAATTATGGTAGCGAAGTTTCAAATAGTAGTATACTATTTGTTACATGAACCTTTCTACTTCATTTGTCACATAAACACTTAAAAATTATTTTTAAAAATTTATATCAAATTAACATCAAATAAATAAATTGATACGAAAGGGATATAGAATTAGATTTTGTCAACACCGAAATAATCAATATTAGTACGTACTAGATGATTAGATTTTGTCAACTTAAAAATAGTTAATACAAAATTCAATTTGCATAGTGTTAACTATGTAATAGGTTGGGAAAATGTGGTAGTAGTAATTTCCATAGACTGGCTTACTTTACATTTTTTGACAAATTATTTCCACCATTTGAAGTTTGAACCATTGACAGAGTAGACATAAAAATGGTTAATATATATATATATATATATAATAAAAATAAAAAATAAAAAAAGCCTCAAAGAACTACTCTAATTAATTTGGAATTAATGATACCTAGTGTTAAAATTTGGTTATTATTGTATAGACCATCTAAATATGGTAGAGTATATTACGTGTTTTAATTATGATAAAGTATATATTAGACATTCTGGATGTTTTATTTCCTTTTGATTTTTGACTTCTTGTGTACAAATAGGATTGTAGTCTCTTGTATTCAAGCGTGAATATAATTATCAATTCTCTAAATTTTCTTATGTTTTCTCTGTCTCGTTTTGTAACACCTAGGTGATTGATTGATTATTGGATACAGATCTATTTTCAAGCATACATATGACGAAAATCAATTCATTAAAGATAGCAGAGATGGGTATTCTTGTTTGAAGAATATGTGAACATAATATGAGAAATATAAGATTAAGAATGAGATTATATAAGATAAAGTTGGCGTGGTTCTTCGTGGCGAATAATTAAGATGATGAAAGTGATATTAAAACAAATAGTACATGTGAATAAAAGAAGTGTCAATGCACTGATAAGAAGATGTGAGAGTTTGAATATAATAGATTTTTAAAAAGGTATGAAGAGGTTGACCCTAGAAAAATATCTTTAGCTTATTAGAAAAATGATCTTATATAAGAAAATTTTAAAAAATCGAAGGTAAAGGGAAAATGATAATAGGATAGCTCATGCGCATTGTAATATTAGTTGGCATATGCTAATTATATGCATAGTGCTATTTGTAATTTCATTTGTTATGTTTATTTTGTTGTTTTGTTATGTGTTTTGTTTTTTTCTTTCATTCTTAATTTCATGTGTTTTAAATTGGCTATCTATCGAAAATAAATTTTATATCTTATAAAAATAAATATACAAATATTTTTATATATTCTATCATTCTCAAATTCCGACTCAAACTTACGTAGTAGAGATAGTTGATAAGTTTAAAGTAGGGGCAGGAAGAAGATCACATAAATATGGAATTGCTGAAGAGTTACGCAGTTTGTTTTAAGATTCTGAGTCGGTGGGTCGGTAGTGTTGATCGTGTGTGGTCATCATCACATGCACATCCACAATAACAGAATTTTGGACCTTTACGTATTTATGTTAAATAATAATAATAATAACTAACTTCTACTATGGTTTCTTCTTTTTTACTTTTTTTATTTTTATGATATATAAACTATTGGTTGAAAATCTACTGTTTTGATCTCATTCAATATAGTAATAAATTTGAATGTTAAATACTCTGTCTGAAATTACTTGTTTTATTTTGTTTTTTAGTTCATTTTAATTAACTTTTTTCTTGACATATTTAAGATTATAAAATTAACGAATATTTTAATATATTTTTAATTTGAAATCACAAAATTTAAAGTTGATTTTACTTTTTTAAACACAACATCAAATCAAAATTAAATAAACAAATTAAAATACGAAGGAGTAAAAAATTCAGTGAGCATCTTAAACGATAGTTTAGCTGATTTGCTCATGGCTACTTACTTGTATATTCTTTGTTTTGTTTATAATATTATGATGCAATTTTAGATCCTAGCGATGCATGTTTATTTAGTGAGCATAGAACAAAAAGCAAATCCTCAATGCGTTAAATGGATAAGTATTCATTCATTTTCAATTAAAACTTTGTATTTATTATTTAAAATGGACTTCTCATCGCGAATTTAAATTAATCAAGTTTAAAGGACAATTTTATTTTATTTATAAAAAATAATGTAACCGTGTCACGCTTCTAATGTTTCATGTTCGTCTAGAAGATATCTAGATTTGGGGCCAAAAAAGAAGACTACGAGTTGGCAAGCTGGCGTGAACTTTTATAATTGGAAGAATATATGCTGAGTTTTTTTTTTCTTATTTCATTTAAATGTCTTATCTTGAGGTACACCTTATTAAAACGAGCAACTTTCACATATAGCAAACACAAAAATTATATTTGTATGTTATAGCTATAGTTTGCATAATTGTGTTCCATAGCAAACTTTATGTTTGCTATGGCTATTTCGCTATACATATATACAAAAGAAGCTGGCTATTTTGCTATACATATATACAAAAGAAGCAATTGTATAATCTGTTTCGGTATACATATACAAAAGAATCAATTCAATAATTTGTGTTGGTATAAAGCGAGAAAGAGACAAAGGCAAAAGAGAACTGGGCAAGGAAATATTTGTATTGTATAATTATAAGTGTAGAGGACGAAGATATATGTATTTGCATGTGTATATACAATTTTCTCTCGCTTTATACAAACAGAAACACAATCTATACATTTATGTTTGTATAAAGCGAGAGAGGCGAGGGAGAGACTGGTGAGCGAGATCTGGGAGAGTGGCGAGTGAGATCTGGGAGAGAAGAGAGAGGGGAACAAAAATATATGTATATATACAATTTTCTCTCGCTTTATACAAACACAAACGCATTTTATACATTTGTGTTTGTATAAAAGCGAGAGAGGTGAGGGAGAGACTGCCAAGAGTGGCGAGCGAGATTCACCAGGGAGAGAGGCGAAATAACAACAGTTTACTACGGGGTACAACTAAATCAAATTATGGTTATGACATTTAATTTGAATTAATAGTTTGCTATTATATACAATTTTCCCTATTAAAATTTGTACCTAATAAATGTTGGGTTTAGCAAGGTGTGAATGGGAAATAAAAAAGAGAAAATGGAAAGAGGAAGAACCAATGAAAGTGGGAGAACAAATTTTGGAGGGAAAATGAAAAGTCATTTTTACCATATTAGTAGAAGAAAGGAAATTGTTGTCCTTATATTAGGAAACACTTCCTTTAGTTCTTGAAGGGTTAAGAAGAACGTGCCCCCTCGCGCCGTCGTCGTCGCTCGGCTTCGGCTTCTGTGATTGGTAGATAATATTTTTGGACAAAATTTATTTAATCTATTTAATCAATCTTGTTAATTCATTTCTTTTCTCTTATAAATTAATTCAGAATGTTAGTTAAATAACATAATTTATTTGAAATTCATATGCAACGGTAATAACGTTCCGAAAAGTCATTATTTTTCCCAAAAGACACAACCTTCTGGAAAAAACGGGTTTGAACAGAATTGTCTGAACAGACGCATTCCTTGCTGTAAATGGCTATAAATAGAGATGTTTTTTCCGATTTTAAACACTGAAATTTTTTTCCTCTCTGTATACATTTTCTTACATAAACAAAATTATCGATCAACTGAGTCTGTGTGTGCTCTTGTTGCTGTTCTTGCGTCCGCTGAAGTTATTGAAGTTTGAGGTACCGCTACTTCTTTAACAGGTTAATCCGTTTTATCTTGGGAGGAATTAATCTGCAGCCTCGGGTACAGTGAGGGGATTAAATTTCTTAAGGAAACACAGTGATTTCTGTGGACTCGGATTAAAATCATTATGTCTATTTCATCTACTTTCTGTTTCTGTATTTTTGGACTAACCTGAATACATGAGATAACAATCTTAAGAAATTTAATAGTTTCTGTATTTGAGGTTTCTGGAGATTAAAACCATTATGGTTTTCTACTCTGTTTGAATTTTTAAAATTCATTCGATTAACGATTAAAAGAATATAAAAACTTTATCGTTAAATCAGAAACAGTCTGTGTAAGGATTTATTCTTTACTAGTAGTATTTCACATACTAAATTGTCTGCCATTTGTGACAGAAAAATGACTAATTCAAGTCAAGTAAATGCTGGAACAGTAAGTGCTGCAACAACATCGGTTGCATACAATCGTTCAAATGTTGCCCTAACACCGGCTGAGAAACTTGCAAAGTTTTCTGGAGTCGACTTCAAGAGATGGCAGTAAAAAATGTTCTTCTATCTGACTATGATGAGTCTGCAGAGGTTCATTAATGAGAACGTTCATGTTATGTCGGATGAAACTCCGCCTGAAGAACGATTCTTGGTAACAGAAGCATGGACACATTCTGATTTTTTGTGTAAAAATTATATTCTGAGTGGCCTGCAGGATGATCTGTACAATGTGTACAGTAATGTGAAAACTTCAAAAGAACTCTGGGATGCTTTAGAAAAGAAGTACAAAACAGAGAATGTCGGAATGAAGAAGTTTATTGCGGCAAAGTTTCTGGACTATAAGATGATAGACGGTAAGACCGTCATCACCCAAGTTCAAGAATTGCAGGTCATAATCCTTGATCTCCTTGCTGAAGGTATAAATTTATTTAATACCTATGTTGGAAATATTAAGTTTATTCTTAATACTCACATAATCTTTAATGTAGGATTGGTTGTGAATGATGTTTTTCAAGTGGCTGCAATTATTGAGAAGTTACCTCCATTGTGGAAGGACTTCAAAAACTACTTGAAACATAAACGCAAAGAGATGACTGTTGAAGATCTCATGGTAAGGCTGAGAATCGAAGAGGACAACAAGGCCACAGAAAATAGGTCACGTGGTAATTCAGCAATATCTGGAGTAAATATTGTTGAAGAAGATCCCACAAAATCAAAGAAAAGAAAGAAAGCATTTGATCCAAAGAGCAATCCTCCTAAGAAGAAATTCAATGGAAGTTGCTTCAACTGTGGCAAACGTGGTCATAAGGCTACTGAATGTAAGGGTCCCAAGAAGGACAAGAAGAAGGATCAAGCAAATTTGGCTGAATCCAAAGGAGAGATGGACGATCTTTGTGCAATGCTTTCAGAATGCAACTTGG